>JBBMKC010115275.1:0-16346 GCA_037834085.1 Bipalium vagum
GCATGTCGTTTGCAATATGCAGACTGTTTCTCCATTGATACAGAAAACTGTTTCTGATGTCTACTGGAAACTCTCTCCCCACCTCCGTCCAATATCGTAAAAAACCAACAAACAAAAGATCAGACTGTTGTTCTTTCCTGATCCTGTCCAGCCGTCCATCCGCGAAACTCATCTGGCTAATGTATCTGGTCTTCGGCTTTTCAACTTTTTCCTGTTCATGTTTTGTCTGACACTGAGAACATACGATACGAGAACATTCTGGACAATCCATCGGCATTGCTGTGGTCTTCGCCTTTCAGGTATCTCAAATCAAAGTTAAATTTGGACAGATTTGCCAGCTAGGTTTGAAACTGTGGACTGATTGGATATTTTGTAGTGTTCAGGAAATAGTAAAAAAAATAAGAAAAAATAGTAAAAATAGAAAGAAATAAAATAATAATATAAAATTGGAAAAGTAATATATAAGAAAAGTAATATATAAGTAGGAAGGAAAACTAACTAAATTTAAAAATGAGTTTAAGAAACATATATAAGAAAAAGAAATTATAGGCAAGACGCACAAAACAATAGCACAAAAGCAACGCAAGATCAAACAAATAAAAGCGCAAGAAATCGCAAAAGAAATCGCACAAGAAATCGCACAAAACAATCGTAAAGCGAAAAATCGTACAGAATTAACGTAACGACCGCAAGAGAGAACGCACAGACGGCAAAAGAACAATCGCATCAGAAAAGTCCAAAGGAAAATTATCGTCAACAGATAACCAGGCACATTAACAGCAGTCAACCAAGCAGGAAGCAATTAATTTAATCAAGTTCAATCTGACAAGATCTGTCAGTTAATTGTTTCTCAATCCGGTAATTAAAACAAGTAATCCAATTCCCAGAGACAGTAATTGCCCCGAACAGCAGGCCTATAAAAGGAGATCATATCGACATAAAAAAGAGAGAAAAGAAAGAAAAGAAAAAGAAAAAGAGAAAACGAAAAGAAAACGAAAAAGAGAAAAAAGACAGAACAGGAATTCCACCATATTCGAATTTACGGACAAAACAGATATTCATTCGTAAACGTTCAAAGTGCGAGTTTCAGCAGACATTCAGCAGTCAAACATTCGGCAGGAGAATCAATGTGCGAACCAAATTTTTATGCCCTTTTTGTTGTAAAAGTAAAAATTATTTTTTTGTTCACTTGTTATAATATTTTATAACAAAGTAATAAATATATATTTTAATTGAATTTATATTGCGTTATTTGATTTATTTTTATTGTTTAATTCATTTATAAAAGTTAAGTACAAGTATTGAAAACATTTTAGAAGTATTGGTAAAATTTAATTCCTAATAAAGTGTTGTAGTTATTGAAATATTTTACATTTCATCATATTCGTAATATAATATAACTAGCTTATATCCTAAGGATCATAAGACTAGAACGATTTTAAATAATTATTATAAGCTATCATTATGCTTTTATTAACAAGCGTGTCTTGTCAGACAAGACATAGTTTGCATTAATTAAATAAATAAATACTCAGGCCAGGACCTGAGGATCAAGTAATCTTTTTGTTCCTTTTTCTTGTGATTTTTGTCTTTTTCTGTTCGTATTTCACACGTCAAGTATGGCGGTGAAATATACTTTTATTTTTCACTGAGGACCTCTGAGCCTAAGAGCGAGAGGATTTTTATTAAACAATAATTATAATTAATCATTTTAAAAACGAAATATATCAATCAAATTCGATATCACCTTTTGTTACTAATCGATTTACTTTATTATTTCTAAATACAAGTATTAAACCGAACTCTTTTTCTTTCAGTTAATTTAATTAAATCGAACACAACCTAAAGCAACCTTCAACCGTTAAGACCTAAGAGTTAATTAAGCTCCGATTTTAACATCTTTCCTTTTTAACATCCCAAACTTAGGATCTTAACAATATCTTAAAAATTTTAAAAAAAATGTGTATCATGTATCAATATTAATGTTATTAAAATTACGTCGTACCCCACGGATTTCATGCACAGCTACATTCAATGATGAAATTGTGTCTAGATTAATCTTATGTTGACTTTTGTATAGAATCTTAACTCAAAATGTGACAGTCAAGAAAAATTAATTGGAAAATCGTTTAAAATAATGAAATGGTTTCACACATTTTAATCGGAAACCGTAGATTACCAAAAATTAAGATGTGGTTGAATCAATTAAATTTCAATAAGCAAATAAGAAATATATGACCTGAGATTTGTATTTTTAGAGTAAATCAAATGAGCAGACTTGTGACAGGTTATTTCATTATCGTTTAGAATATAATGAATAAGAATATAGCATGAACAGGATGCTAACTTTACATGGACTCAAGAAAGTCATTCCAATATCACAAGGTAAGAGAGAGACATAGTTGTATACATTTTTGCTGTGTTGCTAAATAATAGAAAATAAATTGTTATGTATTTAATACAGATTTTCACCAGACAGTTTCAAATTAAGTTTTTAAAAATCGTACGGTAAAGCAAATTAAAAATTTAAAACAAGTCTTCAAAATCTAATGAATTTTCTGATGTCACATTTTCTTCGTTATCATCCATAGTGTGGTCTTCTTCACCAGCTTCTTCTATCTCTTCATTTTCATTGTAACCGGTGTCCATTTCCTTGTATTTGTCGCTTTGATTAAAATTACTTTTCACTTTCAAGCTCTCTGCCTCTTCATCTTCAGGCATGGCACAGATTTCTTCATAATCTCTTTCCAATTGACAAATTTGTTCTCTGACTTCGGTAAATTCACCTTCCTCCAAACCTTCGCCGACATACCAATGAACAAATGATCTTTTGGCAAATAAAACATCAAATTTTCGGTCAATTTCACTAAAAGCCTGAGTAATTGCCGACGAATTTGCCAACATAGTAACACTTCTCATAGTTTGAGCCATTTCTGAACCGATTACCGAAACGGGAGGTTGACAGCTTATACTCAACTTAAATCCAGTAGGGCACCAATCCACAAATTGAATGTCTGTTCTGCGTTTAATTTCGAAAACCGCTTCATTGACATCTCTAGGATTAACGTCTCCTCGATATTGTAAGCAGCACGACATATATCTGCCAATCGTCACATTGCACCTCACCATTTGGCAGAATGGTTCAAAAATCGCCCTTGTGATTTCTCTAGTACTGATATCCTGGTGCTCGGCTCTTGACTGAGACAAAATAGGAGCATAGTTTGATAAAGGAAAGTGAATAACGGGATATGGAACTAAATTCGTAACTAATTGAGATAAATCATTGTTCAGAGCATTTTCAAATCTTAAAGAAACTGTAACGGAACTGAAAACTTGGGCTATTAACCGATTGAGATTGTTGAATGTTGGTCGAGAAATATCAAGACTTAGACCACATATGTCATATATTGATTCGTTATCCATTAAAATAGTGACATCAGTATGATCTTTTGTCTTTTGAATTGCCATCAATGTGTTGTATGGTTCTACAACAGCTGTTGATAATTGAGTTCCAGGGTAAATTACCACCTGAAATTTTGCTCTTTTCGCATAATCGACTGCTAACTTATTTAACAAAAGACTTGTAAAGCCGGATCCAGAACCACCCCCATAACTATTGATAATAATAAACCCTTGGAGATTCTCACAATTATAGGCTATTTTTCTTATTCTTTCCATTGTTTGATCAATCATAGTTTTACCAATTGTATAATATCCTCTAGCAAAATTGTTTGCAGCATCTTCAGATCCTGATATTAATTGATCAGGATGAAATAAATTTCTATATGGTCCAATTCTGACTTCGTCTGAACAAGTAAAATTATTTAATCACATGTATTCGGGACATTCGAAATAAATCGGTAATATTTTCTTATTTTTATTAAACGTCTTATTTTTGTGAAGTCTCTTTTACCTTAATTTGTTTAGCAAAGCTACTTTTGTTGTGGAGAAAGAAGTTTTAGAATTTTAAAATACGAAAGAAGAACACTAATGTTACAATCGTTCCACGTTGAGAAAATACCAAAATAAGTCATTGATTGGTTAGGTTATAGCAAGATAACAATTTCGACATTTAATAATTAAATAATTAAAAATAAAAAATTTATAAATTTACAACATCGCTAAAACAAATCTGACATGAAACATTATGACTTTAACATTTAATAAATTATATTCTGTGAATGTTACTGTTTTTACTCATGGATAGAAATTATTCACAGTAAATATCAAATTTGACATAAATGTGGACTTTTTGGATTTTGTTTGCTATTTTAAATTAATTTTTTTATTGTTTATGATAATTATTTATTTCACCTATTTCTTTATCATTTATTACCTTTTAAATGACTAATATATTTTTATCATTTTTTTTACTTTAGAATTTGAAAGTCGTCATTAAAACTTAGTTTATTTAATAGGTCAGCTAACCTCAGCAAATAATGCAGTTGCCGCTAAGATCAACGATCTAAAAAGGAATTTAAAAGGTTTGTATTTATCGATGCTATCCTATTATAAATATTAGTAATAGTAATCATTATTAAAATATTGTATTTTATATGATGCCAACCACTGATATTATTAAATACTGGAGTTCGAAATTCCAGACAATGTTCTTTTTACAGTAAATTTTTATTAATTAGTAGCTCATGTTAATTTTGTGTTGTATTTTTTCTTAGGCACGTACAAAAGTAGAACAAGAATTCCATGATCTAACCAGAAAAATTCAGTTATGATCAGAAGATACAATGTCAATAGTCCATTCAAATGAAGATTTTTCTAAAATGCAACACAACCTCTACCATTTTGATTTTCAATCTTAATCATATAAGATTAGCACAATTTAATGAGTGCTGTAGACACAAATCAGGCTGAACGCGCTTATTCAAGAGTACCTATTAACTTATATTAAGGAGTTTCACAACTTCGATCTTTCCATCAATCAGCTTTAGAGTCACTTATTTAAATCATCACCATCGATATGGTCAGTTGGGGTACTGTCTTTTTTTAAAAGTCTTCTCTTAGGTATATTTCTCAAATAAGTCGATTCATAATATATATTATAAGTAGTCATTTTGTGAAATTTTAAAAGGCTCAGCTTACCAGGAATTGAAGATTCCTTTGAAAACATGAAAAATAATCTTAACCTTTATAAAAATATAAAAACAAAATCAGTTAATAGATAATTAAATATTAAAAATTATTTATTAATTTTTAATTACATAATTCATTCAAAAAGTTTCTGGACAAGCCTAAAAAACCTGCTAATTTTTAAAATTTGTATATCATTTAATACTACCAGTGTGTGAGAGTTACTATTCATTCGTGTGTGTTGATGTATCACATAGTGGTAATATACAACATAGATTTGACTACTTTACTGTAGAGAAGTACTGACTCATAATACTGTTGGGTTACCCAAGACACCCACCCGCCAAGATTAGATCAAGGTTCACAAGGAGGGACCGATTTTTGATTAATGATTCAAAAAGGGAATTGACTTTCCCTATTTAAAAAACTGGTCTACGACTGATTAGACGTCTGACCAGAACAGTATAAAAGGAGAAGGATTTATCCATAATTTTGCCCGCAATCACGAGAGTAAATATCTGTAAAATTTTGAAGAAACTCATAACAGTTGATATTCGTTAATATTCGCAAGACTTGCGATAATTCTAAAGAAATGTTCCAATTATGTTATTTTGCTTGGGATTGTATTTAAGTTCCCCACCAGAGGATTATCTCTGAGCAACTGTGAAGGCCCAGCTGATAGATCGGGAAGCTTGAACGAAGATAAGCCGTAAAATTATTTTGTTTTGTTTTTCTTTTGACATTATTGATTCTTTATTATTATTAACTATCGCTTATTTTATTTTAAGTAATTTTTTGATTTATTGATTATTTTACTTTGATTTTTTTAATTAACATTCGGTTTGATTGATTCGACTGACTATTATTTAAGTCATTTGAAACATTTTATACAACGTTTTGATCCCTCTATTGAGTTTGACGATTTTTTTGTTATTGTTATCACTGTGATTTCGTGTGAGTTATTGTGATATAAATACAAATTATTGCTTTACTGATTGTTGTTATTTTGCACCACCTAAGAGTTGGAGTCAGGTTTAGATTTGATATTCTAAATATTGAATAATACTATATGGTAAGACTTAGGTGCCACGAATTGTCACATCAAAGATGAAGCTAATATTTATAGTACTTCAGTTACTAAATACTCAGGATTAGAAAATAAAACACAAGCTAGGAAAAAAAACGTCGAAAAAACAAAAATAAAACTGAAAACTTTTTGAAAGCGGCAACCTTCCTTTAATCGATTTAACTGACTTATTGTGTGGATTATTAATAAATCCACATATCTATAATAAATAATAATAATAATAATCTTCACATCTATTCACAGTGATGAAAATTAAATTTCAATAAATAATAAAAGTTAATAAATATGAATTAAAGTATTTTAAAAAACTAATAATATTAAAATATTAAATTCATAAATATATAGGACAATGTATCAATTTGTTTTGTTAATTTACAATTTTATTTGTTAATAATTATCTAATTTTATTTTATTCACTCATTTTTTAACAAAGATTTATAATGATAATTTTAAACTCAAAATATACCTAGAACAGTGGGTTCAAGGTCAATAGAGACACATCTTGGAACATACTGATAACCTCTAACTTCTTCAAAAAATGTTCCAAATCCATATTCATTGAGACCCTCTAAATTTTCATTTAGTGTACCACAAGCTTGAATACCATGTTCGATACAAAATAATTCCCAAGTTGCATTTGAAAGTTGAACTCCGGCTTGACCAACATTCAGACATATTATTTCTCGCTGTATTAGAATTTATTTTTGGTAAATTTCAAGTAAAAAATATCCTAACTCACATAAATTGATGAATCAGACATTCTTTAAGAAACAAAGTGTACTAAATTAAATGGTTACCATTTATATTAATCAAATGTAATGATTATTTATTTATTTTTAATAAATCAATCTTTCAGTTAATTGAAATATTTCAATTAATTTTTAATCAAATCTTGCACTAATTTTTATATACTTTAAATTCACACTGACCATTTTTAAATTTAGAACTTGTATAGTATAACATAAATTCTTGTGAATTTAAAAAACTAATAATTAGTTAATTAATTAATAAACTATAGTAAGTATAATAAAAACCAGAACAAGAGTGATTAAAAAAGATATATTTATTCAAAATGTGTTGCCATATCTTTCTAGTACTGAATTTACGCAATTGGTTAGAAATATTTGCGGTATATTACTGTAATGTTCTTCGATTGCGTTTTTCAGTTCTCATACGGATTGAAAATTTTTGGCATTAACTTTGTTTGATATATGGCCAAAGTCCGTAATCTACTGGAGTAAAATCTGGATAATAACTTAGTCAAGCAATGGGAATCCTCAATTGATTACACGACTTTCTCAAATTTTTTTTGGAAAGAAACTTTTGTGATGTTAATGCTGTATGAGGTTCTTGTTGAAAAATACAAATAAAACAAATTTTTACAAATATATACAAATTTTTTTTAGCTTTTAACTCGGAATGATATGAGTTTTTATCAGACCCTTAAAACTTTCATCAGTAAAATTTTCGTTAAAAAGAAAGGTGCGATTTTGAAATTTGAAGAGAATCCTGGCCACAGCATAACTTTTTTAGGAAATTATTTATAAGAACTTCTAGTTGAAGGTTGAAGTACTCTTCGTGCTGGAGACCAAATCCTATCTGCCTGCTTATTAAGATGAACATTCAGGTCGAAGGAAGACTCATCAGTGAAAAGAATTCTGTCCAAGAAATCCGTGTATGTTTCAATTTTCTCCAGAAATTTTTCACAGAATTTAAGTCTTTGATGAAGTGTAGAAGATGGAACAAAATGTTCATATCTTTTCTGAAACGAAATGAATTTAATTTATTTTTAGAACTCGCTATACAGTTGATTTTGAGATACATGTACTCAGTGAACGTACAGACGTTATTGGTTTTAATTCTTCGAATAGCATAAATGTTGCATTAAATTTCTTTTCTACTTGGTGGGCTTGTTCCCAACAAAGATCCTGTTCTTAAAAACTTGCTAATCAAATATTCTATTGAAGAGTAAGGAATACTTCTTTCCTCTCTATATATTTGTTGTAATGATAATCACGTCGTGTCTGCATAAAAAACTCACCATGTAAATAATAAAATTTTATGATTAAAAGCTTATCCTCCAATGACAAATCCATTTATAATTCGTGTTGTCATCTAAAACAAAGTAGTCTGATAAAAAAATACCCTACATTATATACATTTAAAATCTAAAATATCTGTTCAAAAAATATAATTTGAATAAATTATTGAGTTTTTAATTTCATAAATATTTATGGGAAATACTATATTATATCATTTAAATCATTTAATATATAACTAATTATTTATTTTTAATAATCATTTTACTAGAAAAACCTTATGAAAATATAAACATTCTATAAATTTTTAAAAAAATATTTTATTTCATATTATAAATAATGATTCAAATAAAAGTTTAGAATTATTAGGTTTAAATAAAGAGTTTAATATAAAATTTTTTTTACATAACTGGAGATAATAAATATAAATAGATAATAAATATAAAAATGCAACTTTATAGCGATTAGAATTTTTCTTTTTTAAAGATTAAAATAATCATGAAAAGATAACAATAAACATAGTGACAAAATAAAAAGGTTTAATTTTCGAAATGACTATGAAAAAAAGTTTCAGATATTTATTTATACATAATTTTAAAGATGATTAACAAAGTAAAAAATGAATCTGACAACAATATTGACGAATATTTGTTAAAATACATATTAACTTGTTTACATTTTAATATATTTAATATTTAACATTTTGAACTTATTTAAATATCATTTTGAAGCGTTAAATCTGGAGAATCAATATATAATATTTGCTTTAAAAAGTGAATAATTTAAAATAATTTTAGACGGCATGGGATTGATATTATAAAATACGGAAATGCGAACAATTTTTTATACGGATGGAAATTAATGCATAATGCATCAGAAGCTGTCGAAACATCAATTTCGCATTTGGAGAGGGATCAGCTAATGAAAGGACCATTCGGATGTGGTTCAAAAAATTTCAAAATGGTGATCTGACCCGGGTAATTGAAGAGAGGTGTCGTCATTAGCAACGACGATTTACGAAAACAGATGAAGCTAAATACCAAGCAATCAGTTCGAGAACTAGAAAAAACGTTAGCCGTTAGTTGTCAGACCATTTCCCGAAATTTGAAAGACATTGGATTGAAAAATAGATGGATCAATGGGCTTCTCATTTATTGAGTAGTTCTCAAAAATCACAGAGATTGAAAATTTGCCAGATACTGCTGGGCTGAAATGAAAAAGACCCATTTTTAAATCACATAGTCACGTGTGATGAAAAAAGGGTTATTCATTACAATCGTAGACGTCCGACCAAGCTCCAATTTCTTATTTATAATGTTAAATTAATTTTTTATGTTAAAAAATATTTTATTACCTTAATCTTAAATAAATAAATAAGATAAATATCGAAAAACAATTAAAATATTTCATTTAGACTAAAATTAACATTTTCCAAAACCAATCGACTATCTAATTTTTTTTATAATTTAGGAATTTCTTCCAACTATTCACCAGGTTTGCAGGTTCACTTTACCAATACCTTTTGAAATTAAAAAACCTATATTTTGGAAATTACTTTATTATTTACCGCAAGATTTTGAAGAGAGAAATGAGATAATAAGGAATATTTTGAAATTACACTGTTACAGTTAATTAAATTATTTTAACTCTGAAAAGAAATGAAAACAAAATTTTAAAAATGGCAGTAAGCAAATTATATATCATAATAAAAAATTAAACATTAATAATTATCAAATTTTTTTAAAGTAATGAGTGATTTTTTTATGAAAATTAAATGATAGTGTATTTTACTGAAACTTAGTAAAATAAACTTTGATTTAAGTTGCTTGTTTAAATAATAATAATTATACAATTATTTTAAAAAATTATTTTATGGGTAGCGATAGATCCAGAAGTGGCAAACGTAATAAATTATAAGTTATTTCTCTTTTATGAATTGTATTTATAAGGTAGACATTCAAGATCTCGTTCAAGAGATAGAAACCGTGATAAGAAACGCGATAGAGATCGTGATAGAGATAAAAGGAAAGATAGGCGTAAGTCCACGTCAAGAACAAGAAGGAGGCGGTCCCGTGAACGCTTACCAGATGGTCGCTTAAAAAACTATGTCAGAAGATCCTCTTCAAGTTCTTCCTCAATTGAAAAAGAAAAGAAAGTCGTAGCTGAGAGGAAAAACGAGATGAACGGTAATTAATTTATTTTCCTAATTTTATTTAGATCTGGGATATTTAGAGAAATCTTTGGAAGGTAAATCCGCCGAAGAAATCGAAATGTTTAAAATTATGGGTTTTGGGTCATTTGATTCAACAAAAGGAAAACATGTGGATGGAAATGATATTTATGTAGCTGATATACAAAAACGGCGCAAATATCGTCAGTACATGAACAGAAGAGGTGGTTTCAATAGGCCTCTTGATCGTGTTGATTAAAAAAGTTACTCGACCTTTGTATATAATTCTTTTTATGTATTCAATCATGAATTAAATACATTTTAAATCTTATTCGAGGTAGAAATGGTTTTGAATCCCTTTTTTAAAGGATGAAATTATTAAATTTCATCAAGAATTTATTCTGCAATTATAGGATTTAATTTGAATCAAGAAATTATAAAGATTTCTGCGAAAATAACATCGAATAGTCAATATAAAGAATTGACATTAATTGGTCTTTATGATTGATTTCAATTTTAGTTGAGCATTTTGTTTCCTATTTTTAACCTACAATTAAGTGACATAAGGATATTTCGGAAGAGTTAGCAGACCTTAAAAATCTTGTGATTAATTAATCAAGTCTTAAGCTTGATTTAGATGTCTTAGGTAATTATTTAAAATTAATATTGTTTCATAATAAAAAATACCGACAGTAACATCGTGGATAATGTGAAAAAAAATATTAAATCCAAAGCATCATTTGATTAATAATTTCTAAATTTTATAAAGTTCTAGTTAACAAAATATTGTAAATAAATATCGAAAAAATTAAGGTTCCAATTTTGAAACGAGAATTTTCAAAAGGGAGTTATTCTGAAAATTAAATCATTGTCAGGTTTTCCGAAATATTTAATCCTCTCAAAATATTTTAAATTGTAAGTATTGCTATCAACAGTACTATTATAGCGCGGTTAAATATCATCTTTTCAATTATACTGATGTCTTTGTCGCTATTTTTGATATATTAAATATGAGCATAACTTCTTTTAAATTTGCAAAAGAATATGTTAAGGATACATAAATAAAATTATATTAAAAATCAAAATTTGGTGTAATCTGCATAGGCTGTTTTTAAATTAAATAAACATTGCTTATTTTTTATTCTTCATTGAAATATACTTTAAAATTTTTCTTGTATATTCAAGATTTTCTGATACATTTTGAGCACCCCTAAATTTTATTCAACATTTCTTTGATTTTAAACCGGCTTTTTTCATTCCGCATCAGTGATTTCTATTAACATAACAGAGACGAATAGAGAAAAAATATCGAAACAACGAAATTAACTCGTTATTATCATACTTTATAGATGAGATAATTTATTCATTTTTTCTACTGAGAATATTTTAAAATGAAAAAAATGGTTTTATATTATTCATATTGCTATTTTACTTAACTGAAACTTTTGCTCGAAATCGGTAACTCCTCACTATTAAATGCAATGTTCGTTTTATTATTACCGTCACAAATTTAAATTGAATCAAAACTTCCACAATAATAATAAAACTTCCACAATTGAATAAAACCTTATGTATTCCCACCCAAAATTGAATCAAAACAATCACAGTAAAACTTTATTAAAGTGCAAAACTGAATCGTTTACATGAATCACAAAAATTATAATCAATACTAATCAAAAAGTAAAACCTGATCCAGTGTCCGAAAAATCAACTCTCTTTAATGAATGAATTTTAATAATTTATGATTAAGAACAATATTTATTATAAATATAATGAAGTTCAAAAGAATATTAAAAATTAAGAACAAAAATAAAAATAAATCAAGAGTGTCCTCACCCGGAGAGACAATGGATCCCCGGGTCATCCTCTACGTCCTTCTCATGACACCTATAGATTCTCAAGTACGCTGGGTCCCATTGTTAAATCCTTTTGCATTGTCATCATACATGGACATAAATGAAATTACTGAAATAAATGGTAATGTTTTTCCAACGGCTTCTGACAAAAAAAACTTCCCTGAAACTATAATAATAATCTTCACGCCATCTAACCTCTTCTCTCTTGCAAACTGTAATGGTAACCTTTTCGTCTATGAGCAGTTTTCCAAAAACAACAATGAACAATAATTATTTCGACTTTTTTCCTGATGGCTTTCTGGAAATAGTTGTTATTTCTTTATATAGTCGTAGAGATTTGTCTACGATCACCAATCTCTACGCTTTAATACTAGCATATATTAACATTTTAACGGCGAGATTCTGATATATTATTTTTGGTAATATTTCAATAAGAGTTTATATTGTTAATTAATATTATTATTAGCAATTCTATATTATTATTAATCCCAATTTTCTATGGTTTGTGCCTTTGGCAAACCCAACATTCGAATGAAGCCAGATTATTTTTAGTAACAATTTTTCAAAGTCACATTTTCTTTATTTTAGATCACTTCTGTAAATTGGTTTCATAAACCTATTTTGATTTCACCTATTTTCTAATTTTTAAGGGTAAATATAATAAAGAAGATATATGAAAGAAACCATAACACGTGTTTTAAAGAGTGTTTATTATCCGGTTAATTAATGAAAATAAGATCGCAACTGAAGTCGCAACATAGAAAACACCGACCGCTGTTGGCTAAGGATAAAATGGTTGATACCATTAATGGAAAAAATTTGATATGCAGTGAGAGAATAAATTTAGTCGAGACGGGAAGAATGGCTTTGTGTACTATTCAGTTATGACCACCATATTTATTCAGGAAAGGAATGAGGCATTTAGTAAATGTTTCTGACACTTTCCATGAAAATCAGTCGTAGACCAGTTTGATTAATGGACAATGTCGATATCCTTTTAAGATCATTAATTCTAAATGTGTCCCTCCTTTCTGACCCTGATCAAATCTTGGCAATTTAGCTTCGTCATTGTCCAGTTTCTTTAAAGATCTGAAATCTGCTTTCCCTCCATCCTTGAGAAGATATGAAAAAGAGAATTTTGGAAAACTGGCGAACTCTATGCCACAGAATTTCTTAAGTTTTAAATAATCAGAGATGTGCCATTAAATATCAGTAACTCAGTTATTAAATTTGCTTCACTTTTTCCGAAATTTGAATAAATATTAGTTTAATTTAACTCAGATTTTTTCTGTAATTAATTTTTAAGTGCAAATTCAATAACCTGGTACTTAAGTGCTTTAAATTTTTATTTAGTTAGAAAGTTCAATTATATTTGTATATTTAGTAGGATATAAAATTGTCTCACAGTATTTAATTAGAATCTACCATGGTTTTTTCGAAGTTCCTTACTCAATTTAAAAAAGTAATTACAAGAAATGTATAGAATGGATAATGCAGATACGCCTAGAGCTTCAAACGTATAAAGAACATCCCAGTGATGACAGAACTCTAGTAGAGGTAGTAATTCGGATATTTTCCCGAGGTGGTAGTAAGGTTAAAGACTGAGAATTAAGGTATGCAAAAGCTGACATCAAGAAAATTTATGCAACTATCCAAAACAAATCAGTTAAATATTATTTTGATCCGTCTAAATCATGTCAGTGAATTTAATTATCCAGATAACGTAAATTTTTTTGTTTTCTAAGAAACTTTTTATAAATAATTAAATACTATTAGAATTTGACTTTTGAAGATTAAAATAATAAGTATATTTTAAAGTTATAATATTTTCGAATATTTGAAATATTACAAAACTCTTGATCATTTAGCTCTGACTTATTGTAGAAAAACGATAAACAGTAATTTACAAAATCCAATTCAATAACAGAAATAAAACAGTTTAATTATCAAACATAAAACTGATATCAGCATTATTTGCAAGCTCTCTATCAATTAAATCTAAGTCGTTAGCGATATCATCTTGCAATTCCAAAATGCAACATTCTATCTTTTGTCTTTTGATAATGTTTTCCTTTTTCACCTTATCCGTAGTTTCTTCTAGCCACTGGAAATCACCTAAGATCAATAATTGTTTTATTTCTGAAACAATTCGCAACAATGACTCAGCGTGAAATACCTTATTAAAGAATTAACGATAAAAAAAATTGATCAGACTAAACCATATTTGCCGATCGGACATTCATTTCATAGCTATCCATTTCTGCTTGAGTATAGGGATTTATTTTATCTCTTCTTTCACCACCATCTTTAATATCAATCTGTCATTCATTAAAATAAATGTATAAGAAAAGTTACTTTCGATCTTGCTAAAATAAAATCAAAATTATCCAATAAGCTTTTGATGCTATAACTATATCTTTGCTTTAGATTATATAAATATGAATCTTTTTTCGTATTTGATGAAATTCGGTTATGAGCCATAATAAAATATTATTTAAACAACTTAACTATTAAACAAATTAATTAAATTTTTAATATTACAGGTTTATGCAGAAATATATAGAAAAATATTCAACATATATAGAAAATTATTCAGAAATATATAGAAAAAATATTCGATTTTTTCTATTTAAATTTGAACACATTTTAGTCAGCCAAAAATATCAGCTGCACGGTTGCTATTAAAATGTCAGGTTTCATTGTTTTTTCATCTGTTTTTTATTAAATCAAATTTACAGGAATTTTTTGCTTCGAAATCGAAGACGGATCTTTCAATGGACTTTATTAGTGACAAGCTATGCAATCATTTCGATCAAAATCAATACAAACAGTACAAACATTTTACCATATAAATTAATTAAATAAAAAATTTATTTATCATTACAAAATTTATTATTAAAATATTAGAAAATTCTTGTGATTTTATGTAGCCAATTGATTCAGTAAAGCCAGAAACACCAAAATTGAATAATCAACATTAAATTTTTTTAAATTATTTAATATTTATGTCTTTCAATTTTATTATAACCTGCTCAAAAATAAAATGCTGTATCTTCAATTAAAGCTCCAATAGACCGGATAAACTTGTAGAAACATGTCTACCATCATCATAGCATAGAAAGATGCAGATAGACCAAGTTACTCAAAACTTGCTGCTGGTGTTTTTATCTTTGAGTTCTCTTTCAAAGCTGGTAGTAATATTTGAAATAGAGTGTTCAGGAAAAGACCCTCATCGGCCAACAGGAGTCAGATTGCAATCAGAAAATTTATGTATATCTGTCTTAGTCATCAGTAAGTTGCATTGATCTGGTACGGAGTCTGTGTGTAGATTCACTTATGGGTTGCTCAAATGAAATTCGAAGATAAATTGAACAAACTGGACAGGAGAATTGGCTGGTTCAAAAGTGGTTAAACATTCAGTTATTATTTGCTTCGTTTATTTTTCCTTCATCTGTTATCGAATAAAGTTTTTGAAAGTTTTTTAATATTTATTTCTTTTTTTTATTTTGACTGTATAGCAAACGAACAAAAAAAAACACTGAAGTCAGAGGGAAATAATAGATAGTGAGAACCAGGATTAAAAATAAAATTTTGTTAATATACTGTCGAATATTTACACCATATCGTGTCTCTTCATATTTAATAAGCATAATGTATAATAGTGTTAGGTTTCTAAAAAAATGATGTAACTGATTATTGATTTTAGATGGGTTAAGAAGATCGAAATTGAACTTTTATGTTTATCAAGTTTACTGGATTAAGAATATCGATAATGGGGTTCCTAGGAACTTAAAATTGAACATATATAAATTCAGAAGGGTTTAGTGCGCGTATGTTCGGAGTTAAAATTCGAATATCAATAAAAATGTTGATTACAAAACTTTGAACTTTTAAAACTTTAAAAATGATTTAAATAAAAAATATCGATTACAAAACGGTAAACTTTTAAAAACTTTTTAAATGATCAACTAAATTAACAAATTGTTTTGTTAAGATCCTAAGTTGATGGACAAAAAGGAATTTCAAATATCGGAGCGTGTATATGACTTAGGTCTCAACGGTTGAAGGTTGCTTTTGCTCGTGTTCGTCTTTAATTAAAATTCACT
>JBBMKC010115385.1:0-16340 GCA_037834085.1 Bipalium vagum
TAAAATTTCATGCACAATTAGATTTGATCACACCAAAAAGGATCACAAAAGTAAAACAAAAGAATCATTGTTGATTTAGTTCGTTTTGTACATCTGCTGTGCCTGGGAGTCTCCACACATCTTCACTTAACAAAAATGGATTATAAATACTAGAAAGCATCAACCAAATAGTTCTGTCAAAGAACCTAAGATTAGATGTAATTTCCCGTTGGATTTCAAGTTATCATCCATGGGAAAATACTATATTTACGGACGAAAAACGGTTTCGTTTGACAAGCCAGATAACTGAGTGACATATATGTTTAAAAAATCGAAATTTCAAATTATTTTCATTGAAAATATGACCTGCAGTTTCAATATCTTTTGGAGTTATTCCACCATTTCCTGCATTATTATTATTCCAGCATTTTCTACTAACGTCCTCAAATTACCTCATACATCATTGTTAGCTGCGATATCAACAAAATCAGTCATAATTGTAAATATGTATTTTTGAATGTCGTTTCAAAACAAATTTTCCATTTTTAATATATAATACCATTAAATATCAAAATTCATTTCAATAAAAATTATTTTAAAATAAATATTAAAATTAAAAATAAATTAATTAAAAATTTTAATTAGGTAAAATATAAAAATTCAAAAATTATACATCAGTTTAAATACTCACATCCCCCCTTCTCAAGAATTTTTTATTTTCTCCTATTTTTTTCCTCCTCTATACTCCAATGCAGATCTCCTTTCATGAATTTTTCTGTTTACTGTGTGTATGGACCTTCATATCTTTCTTTGTCTTTAGTTCTGCCTTCGGCCTTTACAAGTACTTCTTGTTGTTGCTTTACTTGGACTCTTAAACGTTTTCTTTATCTACTTCTTCTGATATTTTATTACTGACCCAAGCCTCTCTGTAAATTTTTCTTCAAAATATGAGTTCAGCTGGGCTGTATCCCAAAGTTTTCTGAGATATTGCGTTTAGGATAAACTCAATTTCTCGAAACAAAATTTCTCAATCATTGTTTCTTCTCTCAGCCATAGTACCATTCATTTAGTCACATATAGTTCGGAATTGCCGTTCTATTATCCCGTTGGTGTTATGATGATATGGACTGGACAAACAGAGTTTTGCGTTACTCTGTGTGCTTAGTGTCTTAAAAACTCTAGATTCAAAAACCTTTCCACAGTCTGCATGGATTTTCTTTGGTGCACCATATTTATAGGTCCATTTTTCCATCATTATCTTTCTAATTGTTTCCTCATCTTGTTTCATTATCGCCATTAATGAAATGTACCTGATATACTGATCAATAATCGCTAGTATGTATCGTTTCCTTCGAAAATTCTTTTTTAACGGACCGCATATGTCTATATATATCTTTTCAAATGGCTCATCTGATGATAATTTGATTGTATCTTTCGTTTATGTTGTGACTACTTTATATCAGAAAATAAACTTATAATCCGGATTTTCTGATTTTTATTTATATATATTATTGTACATATCATAATTAATATTTTTATAACTTGTTTGTAATTTATAAACTATTTTTATAGAAAATAAAATGAATTCCTTAATATATATTCCTTTATAATTCCGCTCATTTCCAACTTTAGAACTTATTCGTAAATTTTACCAATTTGAGATTATATATAATCAGGTAATTGATGCAATATTTGAAATTTTATTGGTAAAAAAGAATTCATTAAATTTGATTGAAATTTAAATCAGATTTGAGAATTCTTCAATAATTTCTTTTACTTTTTCTCTAAAAAGAATCATACTTTTTTTAATTCATTTTTAACAACAATTTTGACTTTTCCAAATTTGTCATTTTATCAAAAAAGTGGGATTTTCCTTTTTCCCCTGTGGGAAGGAAAAACCCCACAAGATCAATTTTTAATTTTGTGAATTTTTCGATTTAATGATGTTTTCAAATTTTGAGATTTTTTCAAATTTAAAATTTTTTTAAAATTGTGATTTTTTAAATTTTGCTTTTTTGTAAAAATTTTAACTTTGCCAATTAGTTTATTCCTCTAAAATTTTTGAGTGAATTTAAGTGAACGAAAAAATTCTTTAAGCTTCAGATTTGATGGACTATAAACTGCTGTTATTGTAGAAAAAATTCTGACTTGAAAGTGTCCGAAAGTATTTATTTGGTGAGCATTTCTTTAAACATGCTAAAAATGACTCAAGATTTTTCTTTTTCCTCCAGGAGATAGACCATCTCAGAACTGGCTGACGGTTCGAAAGCAGAAAAGCATTAAATTTTTTTATTTTCTTATTCGTTTTTCTTTATTTTTTATTACTGTTTCAACATTTAATTCTCATTTTAAATTGCTTGAGTATTGTATCTACAATAATTGATCGTATCAGTTCTTATATATTTCATTATTCTCAGTAGTGCCATAAAAGGCTTAATTCCCGTATACATATTTCTTCATATTAACCAAATTAGATTTTTATTTGTAAACCTAATTCTGAACAGTGGACTAGTAAATCAAAACTGTGATATAACTCGATTGTTGTTTGAATTTATTTATTGTAACTAATACCGATAAATATTTCTTTTAAGCTTGAACTCATTATTGCACCAACTATATAAGAAACAGTCAGATAAGCTTAATTAGTGAGTATAACTGACATTAATAAGAAATAACTAATAGGTTAAAAATTATTATTCCTTAATTGTTTTTTATTTTATTGATTATCTACTAAATTAGTCTGCGAAAAGGTAATTTTATCATAAAGACTTATGTTAGTGTTTTAATTTTTAGAATTGTTTATCCATAAATTTTCAGAATTTATATTATATATTTTATTAATGGACAATCAGAGTTAATTATAATAATTATAATTATTAATGGAACAGTTGTTAAAACACAAAATAATGTCTTTTCTGTTAGAATGTCTGAACGTTGATATCAATAAGGGTTCAAATTTATTCTACTTGGAAGTTTTAAAACACTAATGGCAGAGCTGTTTATTTATAATTACCAATGAAAATGAAGTATTTACAAAAACAATATTTAACTGAATAAAGTTATCAGGCACAAATTTTCAATAATGACAAAAATCATCCTTCAGTTATCCATTCTTATATAAATAAACCAGTTTTTAAAAAGGTGATCAAAATAAAAGAAAATTTTAAAAAAGTTGATTAAATTAAAAATGTTCAAAAATCAGAAAAAACCACACTAAACTTGCATATGCAAAACTTTTATCACTTTAAATCATAAATTCCACTATAGAACACAAATAAAGTATATGCAAGATAACTGCTCCACAGAATTAACGCTTCAAAAATTTTTGATAATCTTTCAAACAGGATATATCATCATATTTCAACTCATCAGGTGTTTCGTTCTTTTCTGACTCTTTTATTTTAACAACCATTTCTTCTTCCTGAGAAATATGCCCTTTATTTGATTTTTTTCTGTTTGACGTCTTCTTTAAATTTTGTCTTCTCAAAATTTCTTCCTTTTCTTCAATTTCATCGACAATGTACCGAAATGTAAGATTTATGCGGGCATCAACATCAAAGAACTCTTTCGGAACCCTATGCTAAAATAGCCAAACGATTTTCAGGATGAATATTTCATACAATACAAATTCAAATTCCTTTATATGACCATGATTTATTATTATTTTATTCATTCTTATTATTTATTATTTATTATTATCATTTATATTTATTATTTTATTATCTTATTATTATTATTATATCTTAATATTTTTATAATTATTACATATATTTGATTGTATAATTAGTATTAACGGGTGGTCAATAAAGAATGATAATTCTTTGAATGACGTTTGACATAGACAGCATAATGTTAAATTAACTCAATTACAAGTATTTAATAAAGAATAAAACCAAAATTTATTTAATTAAAACAGTTTATTATTAAATCTCCTTTGTGCCTGTCTATGGCCAAAACTCTTTATCGAAAGGAATCGATGGCTTGGCAAATCATATTTAATGGAATTTCTGCAATTGTTTCTTTAATTTTTTCAATCAGTTTTGTACGATTTTCAAATTTTTTGTTTTCAGTCTCTTTGATAGTTCATCCCAAAAAAAATAATCAAGATGACTAATGTCTGGTGAATTTGTTGGCCAATGATTTGGAGCTATTATTGAAATACCAGTCTTTTTGAATGCCGCAATCGTTTCTTTGCTTCTGTGACAGCTAGCAACATTCTGGTGATATATGAAATCGCTTCCAATGAGCTCTCTTCCATATTTTGCAACGATTGGAAGTACATTTGATATATAAATCTTGTATCAAAAGATGTTTTTGTTGGTAAAAATACAGGTGTCATCGGACCCTGATATGTCGTCAGTCAAACCCATACCATCACTTTCAAAGGATATTTTCTCTTTGGAAAAAGTCAACCTTTTAAATTTGCATCTTTTCTAGACACAGCATAAACGATGTCGTTGTGTGGATTAAACTGACCATCTGCAACAAAAGATTTTTCATCACTAAACATAATTTTGTTCACTGCCTGTTTACTAAATCTTTTCTTAACCAAAATGAGCACGTCTTTCGTCTATTGATTTGGGACTCAGATAGATAGGGAACTTTTATTTATTTATTATTAAATCCCAAGTCATTATGTAAAATATTTCCAATAGTTGCTCTTGAACATTTGAAATCTAAAGCTAACTTTCTAGCTGATTTCTTTGTTTATTTGTTGTAAGGTTTCTGTTAATTTTTTTTATAAATATTTTCGTTCTTGCGGTTCTTGGAGTTTGGTATCGTTTTTGCTACAGCTTCATAAATTTCTTCCGGTGTTTTCCCATTTTCATAATGGGTTTTTTTCAAATTTCTTACATAAGTCATTATCTAAAAGAAAATATTGCTAAAAATAACGTACCGTAGATACGCGAGTATACCGCGAGATTTTTTAGCTGCAATTGGAGTAAAATTTGGGGAGTCGCAGTATTCTCGAGACACAACAATAATTTTATTTACTGGACACTGATTTCACGTGTCGGAAACTTTAGAAACGTGTTACGATAGCTAGGGATCGAAATCGATCGTTTGTTGGCTCAAAAGACGAAATATTCACATGCTAATAAGAATGGATTCTGAAGTTCTCATGTTTCGAAACCACCATAAACAAATGGCCGATATAAACCGATTTTAGGAAAGTTTTAATTTATTAAACTAAATTTCACAACTTTATCTAAATATTTTTAAAAGGATTAAATTGAAAAAAAATAAAAAAACTTTTAGTCAGAACGTACCTACTTTAGATTATACTTTGAATTTTTTGTTTCTATGTTTATTATATATAATATCACGATTCCGTGGTTAAAGATTTCAATGTAAAGTTAATGGTGTTTTGAAAAAAAATATTTTTTACCGGTTCACAATACATAGCATTTGGCCAATTTTTACTCTCGCGTTATACTCGCGTTTTGCATTTTTTAATACTTTTTCACCCAATTTTGTATATCTCGCGTTATAGTCGGATGGCGTTATACTCGCGTATCTACGGTAAATTAATGTTTTTATGATTGTATTCATAAAAGAATAGTGGATTGGAAAATTCATTATGTAGATACAAATTCAATATTTTTAGAAATGCAAACTCCATTCAATTCTAGTTTAGAAAATGAAGTAGGGAATTTTGAAGAATATCCCCAACAGATTTGTTTAAATTTAAAGATGAATTAGAGAAAGATAAAAAATTTATACATGGAGCAATATTTCTAAAATTAAAATGTTATTGTTACAACGCAGTAGCTTTTGCCAAAGACGAGCCTCCGGCTCTAGCACATTTGGTACCGAATCAAACAACAGAAGACGCAACTATTCGAATGAAAGGAATAACAAGAGCAAAAGAAAAAAATATAATTATGAAAACTGATAATTATTTAAATAATAGTAAAATTTGTATTTCAGATAATTATAGATTACTATCAGAGGCATAATATGTATTTAATTAAAGAACAAAAAATTATCATTAGACCTCTTTGAATATAAAAAAATTATTTTAAATTATGGAAACTTTTTTAACTTTTCCATTTGGATATTTTAAGATAAAAGTACTGTGAATTCTGAAGCGTCTTAAAAATTAATATATATTGATATCTTTGCTCGAGTCGTTCAATTTCATTTTCATATATTTGTTTTTCATCTTTGATTAAATTTTCATATATTTGAAAATTAAAAATTGTTTGAGATTATTTTTCTGTAAATTTAATAGATGATGATTTTTTTTAATCTTTTAAAATGATTTAACTCTTTAATTTTATATTGTTGATCTTTAATTTTTTTTCTCTTTTATTTAATTTTTCATCTAATTTCCCTGTATTTTTTAAATCTCTAATTATATATTCTTTTTTTTAATTCTATTTTTCCTATTTTATGAGTTTTATGATTTTCTGCAATGATTGATTTAAATCTTTTTTCATTTTCGTCTTTCTCTTTTAATTATTTTCATTTTTGATTTTTTTGATTTTAATTATTTTCTTCACTTTTATTTAGTTATTTTTAAGACTTCTATTTCTGATTGATACTTTTTTACTTCATCAAAATTATTTTCTTCCATAATTTTCTTAAATTATATTTATTCTAATATTAATTACTCGGAGTATTAAATGTGTACAATAGACTTCAGGACTATTATGATCACCATAAAAAGATTGTGGACAACAATTACAACTTATTATTACAGGGGATGCTAAACTTGTAAATTAATTTTATTACAATTAATTATAATATAATTATAAAATTAAAAAACGATGTTTTGAATTTGTTAGAGGTAATTGATGGTAATAACGGTGGTGATACCACTGAACTTCGTAGAAGTATTCGCAATCTGACAATGCAACGTAATTACAAACCAAGTTTTATGATTATACAACTAATCAAATTTTTATTATTGTTCATATGGAAACTTTGTTTTGATTATTATTATTCTTACTACATATTAATGTTAGGTAGTACGGGGAAGTTTCACAGCATTGGAATAGTTTTTTGTGTGTTAACCTGTGAATTTTGTAGCATTTCTGAGTGTTCGTTAATACTCTAGCTTATTTTTAGTTATTCAAATTTTATTGATTGTTTCATAATCATAAAAGTTGTTGTGTAATTATGTAATTTAGAAACGGGATTCAAGTTAGACTACTACCTAGATATTTTATAAATAATAAAGTTGATTTATAAATATTGATTTTCTTATTTTATTTCAATTTTCCTAGTAAAGAATTCAAAGACGATATTTCATCAATGCATATATTTCAGTTTGATATATTCATTTATTTTCATTATTTACCACTAATTTTGTCTAGACTTTAAATTCAATCATATAGTGACTTTTTGTTGTTATACTTAACTGTGATAGTGTACACTAGCGGTCAGGACATTCCATGCGCATGTGAAAGGTCGCGCATGGAACGACAGCTGGAATTCTCAATCCAGTGCAGGTCGCTTCGCTTCGTCAATCGGTCAGTCGATGCTTTCAACAACACCAATTCTTAACGGTGAAATATCAATTGCCGCTTGGTATTTCATCGACCGCTCACGATCTTATTCTATTCAGATTAATGCTCGTCAAGGTTCAGTATGCAGAGGATTCAGAAGATACAATGAACTGGAGGAGAACACTGTCTCATGTTCTCGTTGACTGTCTTCCTTCCAGAATATTTGCTAGTTATCGCCACAATTAAATTCAAGATCACTTGGCAGAGCAAATCAGGCAGAACACAAAGGCAAAAATCTTTGTCAATGCAGAAAGCCAGTATGTTATTTCGGCAAAACGTATCGATCTTCAAATAAAATTTACTGAGTAAAAAGTGTTATTCATCAGCGACGTCAAATGCCCTTATGATACGGAAAATAATATTTTCTGGAATCATGAGAAAAATCTGAGCCATTACGAGGAAATTTTGGATCAAAGGAAAAAAGCTCTGCCAGAATGGACCATCAATTTGGACACTTTTGTGGTCAGATGTCTTGGATCATGGATGAAGCGCAACGAAAGAATTCTTAAAAGCCTCCAACTCTCAAAGCGGAAGATAACAGAAATCGGCAAATTCTCTGTTTCTTCAAACATCAAGTGGAGTGTGGCTCAATGGATATGTCATCGTGATGTTGGGAAGACATCGATGAATTTCTGTGAAATGCAAGACTATGCTGATGAATCCAATCCTAGCTACTCAATATCCGACAACTTAGACTAAGAAATTGATCTGCATAAATGTACCGATGAACTTATATAAACAAAACTTTTAAAAAAATTGTGATATAATTTATTGAACTATTTATTTGTATGTTTTATTTTTTTGCCATACTAGGCTCACAGCAATGTGCTGATGATTTATGTTCATGCATGTAAAAATTTGTTGTAAAATATACAATTTTGTTTGTTCGAATCCCGGTATCTTCGATTAATTTTCAACCAACAATGAACATTTCTGAATTATTTATTATACAATTTAATAAGATATTACTCACCTAATAAAATTTTGTTTATGAAAATCGTTTCATAAATCAAATTATTAACCATTACGTAAATAAAATATATTAAACACGAAATAAATTCGATTAAATATTTGAAATTAAACCTTATGTTTAACATTTGAATTTTTATGCTTTTTTATCAGCTTTATTATAATAATCTTCTTACAATATAATGACTAACATAGGAACAAAAAGTGATCTTCAGCAAAGATATTTCGAATTACAGATATATAGAAGACCTGGAATCGAAAAATCAGTCAATATTTCACAAATCAATCTCTTTTAATTAAAAATAGACAACGACGTTGAAAAACTTATTAATATATACAAACTGAAAAAATCAAGAATATTGTGTTTAATCAAAAATTATTGGTATCCGTCAAAAGAATTTTTAAAATTTAATTTAATAGGTAAACCTTTGCTTACATGGCTTTCCAATATGCGTTTTACTAAAGAAGAAATTTTTTAGGCGAAAAATTATGTTCGAAAAATGAGATTTCTGCAAATATACGGTTTTCATAGTCTATTTCATCACAATTTTTCAAAAAATTCATTTTTGTGAAATAAAATTTTTTATTTAATTATATAATCAGATTTAAATATTTATAATTTGAGTTATAATTTAAATTTTTCCTAAATTTTAAGGTATGCGAACACTATTCGTACAAATAGCAATTAATTAATAGGTTTGTTCCTATGAAGATCAAAATATAAAAATAAGAAAATGCGTGTGTCCGACCCAAATTAATTTTATTACATTTGTAGAAATTTTATTTTAGGTGAAGGAAAAAATATTACACAAATAGAGGTATTACAATACGGTTATTTTAAAATAAAGATCGAGGATCAAGAAAAGCCCTTAGCACAACACATCCTATGTGTCAAGTGCATGTCTAATTTATCTATGTTGGATAAAGATAAATTGAAAAGAATTGCTTTTTCATCACAATTTTTCAAAAAATTCATTTTTCTGAAATAATAAAAAATTGTTATTTAACTATATTAGGTTGTTGCAAAAAAAATGTCTTTTTGGCAGGTCATCAATTTCATTCATTTTAATAAATGTTTTTTTTTGAATATTCAATATATTTTGATAAATTTTTTAAAGTAAAATTTTTAAAAGTAAATTTTATTATAAATTACTTAAAATATTTCATAATTATCCTTTTTTAGGCGATTTGACCGAATATGGAAAAATATCAATATTGTACCATTTTTAGGCGAATACAAATTAGACACAAATGCTACCGAAACGACTCGCAAAATGAATAATTAATTTGATCCTGCAACTGTCAATCAGCGTATGGTGCAACGTTGGCTTAGACAGTTTCGTCAGGGAGATGATACCCTTGAAGATGAGGATGGTCGCGGTCGATCACGTAAAGTTGACAATGATAAATTAAAGAAGATAATCGAAGCTGATTCATCAAAATCCACAAGTCTGATCTGAACTTTTGGTTGATCATGCAACAGTACTTTGTCAGTTAGACGAGATTGGAAAGATGAAAAGATGAATAAGTGAGTGCCACATGACCTGAGCGAAAAACAAAAAATCGTCGTTTCGAAGTGGCATCTTCTCTCCTTTTGTTCAACAACCGCGACCCATTTCTCAATCGAATCGTGACGTGTGATAAGAAATGGATTTTCTAGGACAATCGGCAACGTTCGGCACAATGTTTGGATAGAAATGAAGCTCCGAAACATTTCCCAAAGTTAAATTTGCACCCTAAAAAAATTATGGTGTCTGTTTGGTAGTCCATAGCTGGTCTGATCTATCACAGCTTCCAAAATTCGGGCGAAACTATTACAGCAGTAACGTACTGCCAGCAAATAGATGATATGCATAGGGAACTTCGAGTCATCTGTCCGCGACGCATGTCCACACGTCGCACAAATAACATTGCAGAAAATAAACAATTTGGGCTACGAAATTTTGACTCATCCCCCATATTCGCCAGACATCTCGCTAACAGATTTCCATTTCTTAAAGGCTCTAGATAAATTCTTGGTCAATAGGTGCTTCAAAACCAGAGCCTTTGATGAGTTTGTTGTCATCAGGAACAAAGACTTTTATTCCACAGGCATAAATAAACTTATCACTCGTTGACAGAAATGTATTGACTGGCATGGAAATTATTTTGATTAATAAAGTTTATTTTCCATTGAGTTATGACATTTTTACTTTTATAGCTGTAAAACGACATTATTTTTGCACCAATCTAATATATCGGTTGTTACAAAACCAAGGGAAAAATAAAAAATTGAATAAAATGATCAAAAAATTTATGTTATTAATGAAAAAAAATGTATTTAATAAGTCAAATACAATAGTTTTTCCTATAACATGTTCTCAAAATGCTATCCTTCACCAGATAGGATCAAATCAATTCTTAGTGTGAAGGACAATATTGCAATTTTTAACTCTGTGGGAGTAAAACGGTTTTCCAGTACTATAATATCTTTGGTGTTTTGTAATAGAAAACCCTTGCGTTCAGTAAACCCAAAAACCAATAATCAACTCGTGTCAGGTTTGGTGACCGAGAAGGTAGATTTTTGGGTACATCTCTTGATCTTGTGCGGACCAAATGTTTCATTTAAAATTTTTCGGACATTATTGGTATAATGCGGGAATTCTGAATCCTGCATGAAGTATGTTGATTTTTTTAATTTTCATTTTATAAGTTCTGGCTGAACTACATTTTTCAGTATGTCAAGGTAATTATTCTTATTTATTGTTTCATGGAAGAAAAATGGTTGGAATTGAGTCCTATCTAGACAGATTTTTTCCGGATGAAGCGGTTTTGTCATGAAAGATGTTGGCTTACTAGGAGCCCAAATTCGACAGTGATATCGGCTAATTTCACCATCCATGTGGAAGTATGCTTCATCAGTCCAGTCTGTTGGCTTTAACTCATGAAGTAATTGTATTTTATAAGACTTCAATTTCTCATCCTTAAACTCTTTGAATCGAGATTGGTGGAATATTACTTTCTATGAATAATCTTCGAATGGACGTTTTACCATCAGTGTTACGCAATGCATCTTTAATAACAGTTTTATGTCCACTGACCAAAGAAAGCCTCCTGAGAGGTACATTCAGTACACTACTAATTGTCTCAAATTTCCGGATAAGTTTGGCTACTGCCGAACAGGTGCACGGATTTTGATTAAATTTCTTTCCCTCTTGATATACCTAATTGCAGTTGGAGAAGAATTTGAATTAGAATAACATCAAATGATGTCAATTTTCAAGATTCATATGCATATCTATCAAATTTTTAATATATATTATTTAGACAAAATCTATCTTAATCAATTTTTATTAAATTTTTAATTCAAATAAAATATAGTTTGTTAAAAAAATTGATAGGTAATATAAATTGTTCCTTGGATTTGGAACAAGCTTTATAATTAAATTAAGTTTTTAATGTTATAAATTGTAACTTATTATTTATCAATTAAATTTATTTATTATTTATTTGATGATTTTAAACAAACATTTGACGGCTCTTTAATAAATTAAATCATTTTTTACCATTTCCAAATCATTGATTTTAATTTAACCATTAGTATACATTTTTATAATGTTTTGTGTAATAATAAAAAATAGTAAATTACTGAAAATCCTGATATATATTAATAAATAATACTAAAAATAATTAAGTGAGTAGATAGGTAAACCAAACTTTGAGGATATTACTCCAACTGTTTTTCTCTCCTCAAAGTCTGGTTTATCCATCTACTAAGAATATTACATTTTTACATTACATTCTTCAAATTACATTCTTACAAATAATTCTTTTCTTTTTCAGACTGTTCTATTTCATAAATTATTAAAATCTTATATCCTTTTTCAATTAATTTTCAAGTATTTCAATAGTTGACCATGTTCCAGTTAATTCTCTTTCTTCATCACTATGATTACATTTTTCATTTCTAAAATTATATGTTTTACAATTTCTTTTTGCATGAATTAAGTTATATTTATTATTTATACAGATTTTGCATCTATTTATTTGATGTACAACTTCGTTGTTAGAACCCCTTGTTTGATCACTATTTTGAGAATTACAACAATTATTATCTTTAACATAGTGATTTCAGTCAATATTTTTTTCCATACAAGTTTTACATAATCCAAACAATAATTCGTGTACATTTCCAATTTCCTGTTTATAAGGTAAGACTGGAATTAATAATTTTCTTGGTGATAAATTTGACATTTTAAAACTCCAAAGTAACCAACTATGCTGTCAGCAGAATATTCTTCTGGTGAATTATCAAATATTTTTATAGGATGTCC
The DNA here is from genome assembly GCA_037834085.1 of Bipalium vagum. Taxonomy (NCBI): domain Eukaryota; kingdom Metazoa; phylum Platyhelminthes; order Tricladida; family Geoplanidae; genus Bipalium; species Bipalium vagum. The sequence goes on from JBBMKC010115385.1 coordinate 12,776, forward strand.
AACTGAATATTCAACATATTTACTTACAGTTGGATATAAAGAAACAAAATCTACATATTTTATTTTTTGGAGAGTACCTACAAGCAGCTTTGCTGTTTAAATTTTGTGCATAATTGAATAGGTTCAGTTCTTCCATAAAATGCATCTTTAGGTTTCAATTTAGATAAAGCTGAATCAATTTTAAAATTTTTAAATTCAGAATTTTTCCTATTCCTGTTATTTAAAAATTCCATTGTTTTATTTCCTTTTTTACAAACTTCATTTTTATTATAACATATAGGACAACCAAGAAAATAGCAGCCATTAAATTCATAGATATAATAAATTTTAGTTTTTGTATCATAATAATAACCATCAGATTTATAGTGTTTATTATTTACATTAATTATTTTTTCGGTAGGAAGCCATGATTTAGGGTCAATTTGTTTAAATGTTTCATTTTTACTATAAAGGTTATTAGGTTTTTTCATTTTTATTTAAGTTATTTTAGTGTATTTATCTATGCATTATATACTATACACTGTCAAATAAAATTTACTTATATAAAAATATTTTGAATGAAATTTAAAATTTGAAAATTTACAAAACAGAAATTTATTTCATTGATAAAAATTTATCAATGAAATAAATAATTAATTGATATATTTAAACAAATTGGCCCTAAATTGTGACTTCCTACCATTTTCCCCTCCTTTTTTAGCATGTTGAATATTTTGATTAAATTATTTACTCATATATTCCAACCAATGAACTCATTTATGTAAATATACATCTTCAAAATCATTTGATCTAGGAATACCAATTTCTTTATTATTTATCATAGATATAAATATTTGAGTACAAATTTGAGCAATTGTTATATTTTGAATAGGATCTATATTTAGAAGCTTTGCCTCACAAGAACTTTATTCTAATTTTTTATCAACAACTACAGCTCTGCTGTCTTCAACTGCTTTTGGAATATTTAAATTTAAAAATAAATCTATATAAATTGAACAACCTTTAGTTAAAATCATGACATCTGTTGAACAATAATAAAACATTTGAATTGGAAAATTAAACGTTTCGTTATTTTTTTTTTCAACATGCCATTGTTTTAATAATTTTTTATCTTTATTATTATCACTCATATAATTATAATCATAAAATTCTAAATCTGGATATTTACCAATATAATTCTGATTTTGGTTTTTATTGAAATAATACTGAAAATATACTTTAGAACCTTTAAAACCAAATGTTTCAGGAAAAATTTTTAAAGGAAATAATGTAAAATTTATAGAATCAATAAATCTTATAATAAAATGTTTAACTTCCATAAAAATAATTTTACTACCGGAGCTAAGTTTTTCAACAGGTAATTTATTTTTAATTAACCAACCTAATATTTGATGATTATCATAACATTTAGCATAGTGAGCTATAAAAGTATCTTGTTTGAAATCTTCAGTAATGAAAAATTTACAAAAAGTATCAATAAAAAAAGAACTTTAGTTTTCAATTGTAACATCCTTTAAAAATAATATATTATATAATATATGTTCAACAGTTAAATTTTTTGATTAGCATTTAACTTTAAAATATGAGATTGTGCTTGCTTGTATTTTAAAATATATTTTTCTTTCGGTATCATATGCTATTGCATAATTCATTTCATGATAACCGGCATTTTCTTGATTAGCTTCGAAATCAAAAAATATATATTTATTACTTTGTTTAAATTTTCCTTCATTATTTTTCATTTAACATTTATGTTGATTAAAAGGAGGTTCATATACTTCATTACAAATAGGACAATTTTTTTTTATTTATTTTTTTTTATTTTCGCATTTATGATCAGATCAGATAATATTCTGGTTTACAATCTGCACATATTTTTGAATTTATATATAAATTGTAACATTATCTACTTTGTTTCTATATAATTGTTTCTAATTGTTTCTTTATAACCACAATCTGGTTCCAGGCACTCTGTCAATCGATTTACTAATGAAGAAATCATTATCGAAGAAAGATACATCCTTTTCATTGAAAATATATTTTAATTTTATGAGATCCTCATTGGAATCTATTTTTTTCCTCTTAAATGTTTTTTCATGATTAAACAAGAAACCACTGTATGCAAGATGCAGACTCAATGAGGTCTCATCCTCTGTCCAAGGACATTGAATTGGGCCAGATTTTCTTGGCTCGTTTGCAATCGCTTTCTTCACATATCTTCTGACACAATACCTGGGAGGAATCAACTGCATGATTTTTTCATTGCAATCCTCTCACACAAAGTTTACTAATTTTGTAAACACATTTTTGACAAACGAACGAGTATGTGTGCCGGGAGGCACAATATCCACTTTCAAAAATCATGATTCCATAAATTTTAATATTTATGGAAGTAAATTTAAATTCATAATTACCACTTTATTTTGGAAAAATTTTTGAATATTTTTCTTTTGAATTATAGTAAAAATGTGAATGTGTTTTAAAATTTTGTGATTTTTCATGACTTAAAAATAATTCCAAATTTAGGATTTTCAATTGAAGAACGATTGCCTTTGGTAAAGGCTACCGCGTCTGTTATTTCTGTTCGTCCTAATGATTTTCCATTAACAAAAGATAGTTCCTATTATTACTATACCAACCGAAAGCATGATAATTATCCATTGTTCCAAAATTAATAATATTATTAATTTCAAAATTGATTTTTTCTGCAACTAAAACAATTGTAAATTCATCTTTTATTTTTGTTCTTAACTCTCCTTGAAAATATCCAATATTATCCTTATAACTTTTTAACAGACCAGAGGTTATCTTTTCAGTAGTAATTACAGATGTAATAGATTTCCAATATGATCTCCAACAAAAAGGATTTAATTTTTCATATAATTTTTTATAATGTTCAAAAGCATAAAATTGTTCATGTTAATTAATAAAAGATTTCAATTCTTTTAGCTCTTTTTAGATTCTTCCTTTTCTTTTTTATTATTTGCTGATGAAACATTATTATTATTTTTAGGATTTTCATTCATTTTATTTATAAAGGATTTTAAATTCTTTTATCTCTTTTAAAATTCTCATTTTCTTTTTTTGCTTCTTTTAAATCAGATGAAATCTGTGGGAAGTGTTCTTTCACGAATTTTAAAATTACAACATCATTATCATTTAAAGGATCAGGAGTATTTATTATTTTGTTATTATTCATATTTAAAATTCTTGCAAAAAAACCTACAAATATTGCTCCAAGAATTGGAATGACTATAAGAAAAAAACCTTCCTTAATTTCTTCAGCTTGATCATTAATTTGTTCTCGAACTTGATTAATTTTTTTAGATAGAAAATATTTTTCGCCGTTAAAAGTATTATATTTTGGTTTACCTATTTCAATGATATTGTTTAATTTTTGTTCGGTAATATATATCAGTCATTTTAGATAAAAATTTGAAAATTTTAATTTTTAAAGAAATTTAATTATTTATTAATTTTTTATAAAATAAATTCACATTAAAATTAAATTTCATAACATGATTAATTATAAAATATAAATTTTTAATTATAAATTAAAAATGTT
>JBBMKC010115495.1:0-26943 GCA_037834085.1 Bipalium vagum
AAAAATATAGTAATAATGAAGCAGTAAAACAATTTCAATTTATTAAAAAACGCTAATAACTTTTGACTCAACCTGGTATATATATATATATATATATAGTCACAGAGATTTAGAAAAAGAAGAAGTCGATTCGATCATACAAAGGAATAAAATTCATTTAAATTGATCAAGTCTATTACCTCCATTGACTAATTTGAACCAGAAGAAAATCATTCGATTCAAGAAACAGGATTCATTCGAACAATTAGCCAGTCAAAGGATTTTAATTAGTCATTGGCAAAAAAGATTGACAAAATAAATATATGTTTATACAAGATATAAATACAAATTCTGAAAAAATAAATTAAAACCAGACATATAAACAGAAATAATCATACCTCAAGTTTTATATGTAGTTTTCCTCAACTGGAAGAAAAATAATAAACAATATCTTTTATGAATATTTGGGATGTCATTTGAAATATTATAAAGAACTTTTAAATGTATAATCTATTAAAGGATTATTTTTAATTTAAATTTACTCATTTAAGAAATAAATTTCGGGTAGATTGAGACCTTGAAGTCATTTAATAAAGATGCACCTTTTCAACTTGTAGACCTAATATTTTATTGAAAATTTCATATAATAAAATTCTGAATTCTATAAGTATGAAATAATTTTCAATTACTTTGATAGATTAGTTATTCCATTTTCCATCTTTATCAAAACATTAATTTTTTAAAAATATTCTTCTTTAGCACATTCGCTATCATAAAGCAAAGTTATCTTTACATGCGACAAAAACTTACTTATTACCTGATTTCTCCCCCAAGTTTTGTTCATTAACATTATTATTTTCATTAGAACCTATTGTTGCTCCACTAAGAATAACAATGATTTCAGAAACATCTTGTATAAATACTAGAATCAACATTTAAAAAAGCATCAACATCACCCAAAATTTTTAAATGTTGTTTTATATATTATTATGTTGTAACATAATTTTTTGTGATTTTATTGTTTTATAGTCTACTTATTTAATAATAAATACATTAAATGTAAAGATTTTCTCTGATCTATAAAAAACAGTAGTTTTTATGTGATTTTATTTTATTTCAATTTGACAGCTTTGAAGTGCGGTGCAAAGTTGATCAAACACATCATTTTCAGCACCTATTGCTATCTTATTTTAATCGAGTTCAGAAAGTTGCAGAAACCGTCAAGGAAATTTACAATGTATACTGAAAACATGTTTTGGTAAACATGTAACGCTGATGGCCTATCCAGAATTTCCCATGTGGTGAGCTCTCAATGCCAAACGAAGCATGAACAAGTCAATATTGAGAAGTCAAAAACAAAATACATCAGTGCCGTTCATAATATTACCCCTCAATTGGAAAGAATAAGAAGCGAACACAAGGCCGATAAACCGATATCTGGATTTATTCAATGACTTTTAGAAGGTAGGAGAGAATACCCTGAAGAATTGAAGAATAACAGTTTCTATCATTTGAGAGATAGCTTGGATGTTATCGAGGACGCTGCTCTGATCAAGAAGCGACGAAATCTTATCATTATCCCAGAAAGATTTATTGATGAATTTGTGATGCAGATTCATGCCGACCTGTGTCATCTTGGTAGCAAGAAAATATTCAACTATCTGAAAGATCATTACTATTGGTCATCGATGTGGAATTCGTTAAAGGATGTTTAAAAACCAGTGATGTTTGTGCCTAAAGAAAAATTGATCAAACGCGCATTAAAGAAATCCTTCTCCTGAGAAAAAGCTCACATTTCTTGGAGCAGATCGTGGTAGATGTCCCTTTATGGAAAAAGCAGCGGCAGACTACAAATACATGGTTGTCATTATTAACCGTTTTAGCAAACTAGTGCACGATGTCCCAACTTGATGATCAATCAATCTTCAAGGCAATAATAAACCCTTGGATCTATAGATTTGGCAAGCCGAAGAGTATTTTAACAGATCGAGGAAAGAATTTTGAGAGTTCTTGGATTCAACAAAAATGGAGAGACCTCAATATCGAGTGTGAATTCAATTCACCTTAACAGCACCAGTCCAACGGTCTAGTCGAGCGAGCAATCCGAACGATTCGAGATATGATAACCACAACTCTAAAGAGCGGTTGTCAAGAAAAAGATTGGCACGAATTGCTTCCAAGAATTGAGTTTAGTATCAAAGCTACTCAGCAGAGCTCAACAAAGTTTTCTCCATTTGAGATTGTATTGGGCTACAAAGTCAATTCTGGCAGCCGTGACCAAACCTATTCAGATACAGAGATCATTAGTGAAGTTCGAAGAAACTTAGAAGTATTGCTAAAGAAAGAGTCGCAAAACAGAAAGAAGAATGATTTCCAATATGAAGGTCCATACAAGATCACAAACTTCCTATCCTCACACCAAGTTGAGTTCACATCAAGGTCCAGGAGGAATCAAACTGAGGAGAAATAAATGGCTGAAGAAATGGCATCAGTCTTAATTGAAGGAGGAGTTACGTGTTACGTAACTATGTTTTTTTTGAAAAAATACTTTTTATAACTATGAAGTTTTTTCAATGTGTAGTAAAGAAGAAATAACTATTGATTATAACTATTATTTAAAATCACGAAAAATTATGTTACAACTTAACATAATCTGTTTTTTGTTTTCATTGTTATTAATAGTAAAAAAAATAATTTTGTAACATTATTGCAAACAAATTCATTCTATTAGAAAAGACATTTATTTACAGAGATGAGACTCGAAAATTTTCAGTGAAATAAACGCCACCAGGAATCTGTAAAAGAGGAGATTTGCAATTATCTGTTGTTTCTTCAGTCATCCTATTCTTAAGAGAGTTCAATGGATTGGACTGGCTGTTAAAGAATTCAGTTCCTCTTCTAGAATTGAGATTATCAACAAAGTACTTGTGAGATGTATCAGATGGAATTTTTAGCCATGGTAAGACCTTTTGAAATTCATGACGAAAATTTTTGTTCATCCATCCGTAGATAATCGGATTGTACATTGTTCCGCTCATTGCAATTAGATGAGTACATAAGAATATCGAATTAAAATGGCTGTGATCGGTTATGAAAATGTTCATTTTATGGAGCAGTTCGCTAGTTATCCAAAGTAAATTTAATGGTGTCCAACAAATAACGAAGACGGTTACCATTGCAATCAACATCTGATTTGTTCGTCGCTTTCTCCTTATTTCCAATTCCTCTCTTTCTCGAGTTTTAACACCACACCCTATTCTATTAGTAAATCTAATCTTATGAACTCTGCCAACGGAGTAATAACACAATGATATAACCAAACATGGCAGTACAAACTGAAAGATAAAGTTCATCAGTGTATAGATTTCCCTTGACGCTGGACTTTGCCAGACCTCTTTACACTCTGTTTTATTTGTTACGTTATCAAATATATTCTTATTAAAAATTGAAAATGGTAAAGTGAAAATAATGCCTAAAACCCAAATAAGACAAATTATGACAATACATATCTCCATTTTCATCCTGGGAACAAAAGGATGTACAATGACAATGTAGCGATCAATGGCAATTGCTGTGGATGTCAGAGTGGATACGTAAACCGCTAGACCCATGGTCATTGGGAACAGTTTGCAAAGAATAGCAGGAAATATCCATTCGTCAATATAAACGGCAGTGGGAGTAAATGGAATTGCTACGAGCGTTGTCAGTATATCTGATAATGCAAGATTGGTGATAAAAATATTGGTTATTGTCTGCATGGATTTCTTTCGGGCAACCACGAAGACTACCAAATAATTCCCAATTGACGCCAGCAAAAATACAATCGCATATAGAGTGAAAAGAATAACTTTGAAGCTCGTCCATTTCCATGGAGGATCTAAGGTTGCACGGGTTGAAGTGGAATTCATTAATGTTGAATCCTCGTCTTTTCTTGAAGACAATTAAAAAATATCACCAAAATCTCATATCTTATTGTTATTCATTGTTCTTCTGTATAAAAATGAATCTGTTATACTTAATTATAATTAATAAAGAGAATAAAACTCATTAGTTAATGCGTAACGTAATTATTGAATAAAAATAAAGAATTATAATATAATAATATTTTTCTGAGAAAAATTATGACACGAATTAAAAAAAAGTACTGATACTGATTTATGGTAATACATTAATGTATATAAAAAATTATATTATAAAGGGTATAATTTAAAGTCAGAGTTGTTTGAGTTATTAAAGAGAAAGATAATGAAAATAGAGAGAGTAATAGTTATAATAATAATATTTTCCAGGGTCGTATATTATTTTTATTAATGTCCTTCAGTCTTTCTGCCACTTTGGTTCTTTCAATCAACATTAATGGCTACACAGTGGTATTTGAAGCAGCTGTTCTTGATTGATTAGAAGAAACATGGAAAATTGAAGGCCGAACTTTTCAGCATAAGAGAGCCAAATGGAAATAGATTGCAGATAATATCTTTACAACACCGAACATGTTTACCCACGTCATTTCTATATATTATCAAATGTACTAAAATGGAGACAAGTTAAGATCATACTACGTGAGATTTCCTGTAAAAATATTAACTAATTTGATAATTAAATTTTTGGTTCAGCTTTAATTTGAATATAATGGATGGAGAAAATTGACCAAGTTATAAAAATATTTATGAAGTTTTATAAAGGTCATTCAACAATAATTTCAGTTTGAAAATATTTTGTGATTTAAATATTAAACAGTATGAAAAAATATTATTTTGTTTTAAACAATTAAATATATAAAAACTGATCAACAACGCTTTTTTAGAAAATAAATTAACATAATATAGAAGATGGATTAATAGATTTAATCAAGAATGAAAATTGTTTAAAAAACGTGAAAATTAAAAGAAAATTTAGTGACCCAGAGAAATTTGTCATTGATTTTTTTCATGAAAAATCGATGTTATAATCTTAGAGGTATATCTGTAGAAAGTAATTAGTGAAAAGATGAAAATTCTGTTTAAATTATTTTGTGACATTGAGTCCCAGAATCAATATTTAACAGATTATAAACAATGATTATCAATTTTCATTGGACTTTGATAAAAGGGTTTTACATTAAATTTCTTCTAATATATTTTGTGGTTTTAAGAGAAAAAATTTGAAAGCAATTTTACCGTATGGAAAACTGGTAATAAAAATGCTTTGACGTTTTGCTTGGTATTCAAACTTAACAAGTAATAATAAAATTCTAATCAAATAATACAGTGTTTATCAAAATGTTTAATCTTCATTTCAAAATGTTTGATCCTTGTTTCAAAATGTATCAAAAGAAAATTCGCACACAATTACAACTTTTAGTATATAAATATCAACAAAAATACTATAAGTATTATTCATTAAAAGCAATCATGAATAATTTTTTCCCTAAAAGGAACTATTTTCTTTTATTATTTTTGCCCGGAACGAGGGAATAAATTTCTGAATAATAATAAATATTAAAATGGCAAGAACTGATAGAAAAAGAGCTGCAGATTTTGTAAGCAAATATTTAACGGAAATTATTCATTGCAACAACTAATAAATATCGATGTGTGGTTAGTTTGGGAAAAATGTCATAAAAAACTTTTATTGAAAAATCAGAGAAAACAGCACCATATCACAAGGCTTCAAAAGAAAGATTGCTGTTAGGAGGCAATGAAAATTGTGATTTAAAATTGAAGCCACTTTAATCTATACACATGAAAATCCGAGAGCATTAAAAAATCTTAATAAAGATAAATTTTGTGTTTATTGGAGAGCAAATAAAAATCCATGGATGACAGGTACAATATTGATTGGGTAAAAAAAGTCTAGTTAAAGAAAAATTTATTTTGAAAAGTACAACATTCGTTTCTCATTTTTAGTTCTACTTAATAATGCATCTGGATATTCAAAACTAGAAAAACTAAATTTTTTATATGATGGCATCACGTTTCAGTTTCTCTCTTCAAACACAACCTCCATCATACAACCTATAGATCAGAGTGTGATAGCAACATTTTAAAATTACTACCTAAAAAAATCATATCAATCGATTTTAAACCAAAATTTTGATGTTAAAGCATCTCAACAATTGTGGAAAAAATATTCAATCGTAAATGCAATTGATAATATAGTTGAGTCGTTGAATAATATTTCTGTAAATTGCTTAAGAGGATCGTGGGAAAATATTTCGCCATCAATAAATATAGACACTTTAAATGAAAATGAATCCCATGTTATTATAAATCAAATGCAAGATCAAGCAAATAAAGATGGATTTATTGGTTTCGAAAGAGTTGGCATTTTAGAGATCTTAAACGATAAGGCAGAACTTACTGTTCCAGAATTACTAGACATTGTAGAACAATCACACGCTTCTGATGCTGAAACAGGTGAAAAAAGGCTGAATAGTGCAAATAATAAAATGGAAAAAAACATGTTAGTGAAATATTAGATCTAATTCAGCGAATTGAGCATAAAATACAAGCTTCAGATCCTTCTTCGGACCGAGTTTTTAATGCAACAAATGATCTGAAGAACATAACGTATATATATAGTCAATTGTATGACCAACAAACAAAGCAAACAAAAATTGATTCATTTTTTAAAAAAATGTAAGCATGAACGGTCGTTGCTACTTTTTCGTTATTATTGATTATTTTAAGGGTTTTATCAAAATAAAATGTACTCACATTTTTCATTTTTTTTAAAGCATTAGAACCGATTTGTATTATTTTCTAATCTTTATTTGCGTAATTTTTGTTTGAGTAACATTTTTTTCGAATGTATCTCTTACGCAAATCGAAGTCCTCCTGTAACTATAAATAAAAGCAGCGGTTAAAGTAAATTAATTGTTTTTATGTACTTTTATCTCTCTCTGTTTCTGTTTGTAGTTAGTTATCAGATTTGTCTTTACTCACTTCAAAGTAAGAACATTATTCTTTACTTTAATTAAACGTTTTTAAGCTTGTATGAGTCTCTGTATGATTAGATTTTAAACAGATAAGGTTTTTAACTTTAACTTTTTAAAAAATATTATGAACCGTAGAATTGTAATCTTGATTAAATTTTTTGGAGTCAGATTTATATTGTTAATGTCGATTAGAAAGGTAAACCCTCAAACCACCTGATATTATCAACTCACAAAGATAGAATTCATGTTGTTTCTGCTACTTAGTTAAAGGTGATGTCTGAATCTCAAGTAGACAAATTATTTTACATTCTGAAATAATTTTCTAATCAAGAAGAATAAATAATTATTGTAATTTAATATTTTCATTTTTATAATTTTTAAAAAAAATAACTTATTGATTTATTAAGACCTCCTAAGTCCACTAAATGATCATAAGTATACAGAACTAGATTTTGTATTTCATAAATAAAATTATAAATAAAAATATGTAATAAATAAATAATATTATCATGCCAAAAATATTAAACAGTAATTATGATATTTTGGAGTTAAATTTTATAAACTGAACATATCGTTTTTTTGCTAGGAAGGATTAAAGATTAATTAGTATTATGCAATTAATCCAACAGTATTAGTAGTATTCAAGGTCCTATATTACGAAATTTTTTCATCTACATTAAATGTAAAATAAAATTTAAATCAATGAAAAATATCGACACATCTGGATTATTATTCATATATCTATAAAAATAAATTTGATTATTTTGTAATTGTGCGGAGTTTGGTGAATTAAAACAAATATTTTATATTTTAAAACAAGTAATGTATTTTTAATTAACGTGAATAAATAATTTTCCATTTTCTTTATCATAAAAACATTTTTTCTGATTAAAATATGAATGTCTATTATGAAACAAATTATTTAATTACAAATTAATTTTAAAAAAGAAAAATTACTATATTGTGTTATTAGTATTACTGTATAGATTATATTTATTAATTTATTATTGAGAAAAATTGATTCATTACTTTATTATTGGAAAGATAAAGACGAAGAAAACAATAAATGAATTTAGTACAAAGTAATTATTGGGAATTCAGTACTAAAGATATTTCAATTTTATTAAGCAGTCAATTTTACATCCAGACAAACTGAGTTGTTTAGAATCAACAGTCTTAAATATTTATGTTTAATTTAAAATTAAAATAAGACTTCAAAGGAAGGAGATCATTGGTATATAAAATGTAGGTGATGATGTACTCCTAATAATCAAATGATCCAGTCTTCCAATACATGATTAATCTGCATCACAATATTATATATAAAGTTTAAAAAATTATTATTTTCAGTGTATTGTTAATCAAAGAGATAGAGATTATATACATCAAATAAAAGCCATTGTCAAGAAACGTATAAAAATGGTCTAAGGAAACTTTTTATTATTGTTATCGAGTGTTATTATCTGACCATACTGGTATTGAAATGGATGAAAGTATCTTTTTGCAAATTAAAAAGAGTGGAAAGACAATAGTATCAAAATTGGATATGTTTATGAATTATCGGTCATGTCATATAATGGGTCAAAATTTTTTTAATAAAAGAATATGTAAAACAGCCTATTTTTATTATAATATTTAACATAATTGTTTTTCGAAGTATTCACCGTCATAATCTATACATTTTGGATTCTGTCAAAGCAAACATTTTTTCCAATCCGAAGTCGGTGTGTCAAAAACTTATGATTTGAATACTTCTACAGTCTGTTCAAACATAAAAACCGTTGCCCACAATTTCTTTTGATGGTACCAAATGAGAAGTCATTTGATTCCAAATCGGATGGATGGATTAATAATTTAACGTATTGAGTCCTCGAAAAATCGATTTTTATGGGTTGATATTGGAAGTGGCATTATCACGATTTTTTTCTCCATTCCTCCAGAACTTCAGGCAAGCAAACTGTGGTATACCAAATCAGAGTAACTGTGCAACTATCATCTAAAGGAATGATAGCACATGACCTGATTTGGAGACGAAACAGTAAAAAATTTTTTTGGGAGATGTTCCGGAATCGAACAATTTTCGTTGGTAATTTTTCTTCCTGAAACACCTAAACAATTGAATGCTGCTTTGTTTCTGGTTCATTTGAGTATATCCATGACTCCCTGCTTACATTTATCGTCCATAGGTTTGGACCAATTAATGCATTATTGTTTTTGATCAATTATAAGGATATGCAGTATCCAAGAAGAACATAGAACAGACATTTTATGCTTCGAGATCAAAGACGGATCTTTAAATGGACTTTGTAACAAAGTGACAATCTATGAAATCATTTCGGTCGAAATCCTGGGAATGTATTGATGATGGAGAATTGCAGGTTCCATCACCGCAAAGATGTTATTAAGTTGCTGACAGAACGAGGTATTGCTTACAGATTGCTCGCATCATCTACAATTTGCAAATACTGTATCATCATTTATTAGAACCATAATAGATCGGGACGATTGATTATTCAAGTACTAATGCATAACGATATAGATTAAAGTGATTATTTTCGAAACATGAGACGGTTTATAGAAAAACCTTGGCGAGATAATAATTTATTTAGTGTACATTTCCATTTTTTATCTGAATATTTTTCTATATATTTCTGAATATTTTTCTATTTATTTCTGAATAAGTTTCTATATATTTTGAATAATTTTCTATATATTTCTGCATAACCCTGTAAGTAATAAATGACTACAACTAAAACCAAAGGTTTTTAACCTTTTGATTTTTAAAACATATTTTTACCACTTAAAATTCTTAATATTAATCTATAAATTTCTTATTTAAGTAAAAATATACTACGGTTAAAGACTATTATTATTATTACTATTACTATTATTATGTTTATTAAATGTTTTATTATTACTTGTAAAATCTTATACTTTCAATTTTCTAAAAGTAATTTTATAATTTTATTCGCCAGGTTTCTAAAATATTTGTATAATATAAAATTATTTTCAGGTCTTCAGAAATTATCTTTGAACTGTCATTGTTAAGCGTTAAACTGATTTTTCGTATTTTAATATATTTTTTAATTTGGCTTCTGTAAACAATTTTTATATATATAATACATTTCCTTGTAATATCATAATAATTCAGAAAAATAAAATTTTGTAAAATTTTAATGAAAAAATTGAAAAATGAAATGATCAGTAATTTTAAGATAGCGAATTTTTTGTATATTCTAGGAAATATATATTAAAAATATTTTGTTTTCTAAACTTTTATTTAGTGATAATAAAAGAATATTGAATTATAAATTTTTCTGCCGTGTAGATTTTCTGACGAAATTTTTCATTATCATGAAACAAAAGTATTAATATTTAAACAAAAAAGAATTTTAGTTAATTCAAAAATTTTATGTGAAAAATTATTAAAATAAAATATAAAAATTTCAGTTTAAAATGAGTCTTGTTTTTAGCATACTAATATTAAGAAATTTTGCTAAAAATGTTAAATATGTTCCATATTTTATGAAACCTAAAATTATTGTTTACACAAATTATTATTATTTTATTTATTTATTTTATTATTTTTTATTAATTATTATTGTTTTTGTTATTATTATTAGTAATAGTTAGTAGTAGTACTAGTACCTGGTCAGTATTAATAATAATAATGATAATTTTTATTCTTATTATAAATACTAACCAATTACTATATCAAAATAGAATATTTGTAATTAAAATATGTTTTATTTGAATTTTTGAATATTTATGAAAAAATGAAAGCGATAAATTTATTAAATAATGTTGGTAAAATTTTATTAAATATACCTTAGGTTGTGACATAATTTTCGTAATTTTGAATAATACGAGGGTGGGTTGAAAAGTTCGATGAATAAATATAAAAACAATAAAATCAAAAGATAAAGATAGAGAAATTTCTTCAGGTTTCTGAACAGAAAAAAATCTGACGAGGCCAGATCTGGCGAATAGGGAAACTAATTGAAAGTCCAACTTTTTAATTTTATCCATTGAAACTTTAAATATGTGAGCAGGCATATTATCATAGTAGAAAATATGTTTTTCTCAACAGACCTGGAGGTTTCTCACGAATATGCTGGAACAGTTTATCAAGTAAGTTTACATAATATAACCAAGTTATCGTTTTATCTTTTTCAAGGAAATCCGTGAAAATAATACCTTTAGCATCTCAAAAACGGTAATTAGAATTATTCCTGTCGAGGAAACCGTTTTCAACTTCTTGGAAGCCGGTTCACCCTTTGCTGTCTATTGCATTGATTGAATTTTTGTTTTCGGCGTATAATAATGAAGCCTGGTTTCGTTCACAGTGATAACTCGATTGAAGAAATCTGCATGATGCCCTATAGGCTGCAAGAACTGCTCCAATGTTGCCAAACGATGTTGTTTATGCTGTGTGGTTATTAAACGCGGTTATTAGACTCATCTTGCATCCATCACAGATATTATAATTACTGGCTTTTTAAATGCATTAATAATAATAAATGTGGTCTGTTTTCATGTTTTTTTGCTTAATTGCTATTTTTGTATTTATAAACAGTTGAGACATTAAAAATAACATTTTATAAAAAATATTTTTTTCAAATTCCAATGGGAACCATTAGATAAAAATTTCCAGGATGGTGGTCTGTATCTGTCATTTTGTATATAAATGTTTCTTTGAGATTTTTTATGTGCAACTTTTTCTCGTCCGTATCTACCTCATAAAAAGAGAATTGAGTTTACGATCAATTGATCATCATTGACACGGAATAGCCGATATGTATGTGTAGCGTTTTTGAAAGTTTAATGTATCATTTTCCAATTTCTCGTACCAATATTTTGCAGTAGTCTGGACCAAAAACTGTTTTAAAAATTTCTCAACTGTTTCTGCAAATTTTTGAACTTGATTAAAATAAAATAACAATAGATTCAAAAAATGATTTTTAAAATCAATATAATACTGAATTTCAAATTCATCAAATTAAAAAACGGAGATGACATGTATAAGAATAATGATACTCTCTTCAATTAAATAAAAGAGAGTAAAAGATCACGAAAAATTATTACAACCTTAATAATATTATAGTAAATAATAATATTTAATATATAATAGTTAATATAGTAAAATTGATCTTAGTATTATTTTGTTCAATTTTTTCTTAAAATGTGGACTGTGAAATGATTGAATTCATAGACTTGTTATAATCATTGCTCGAGAATACATTTTATATATTATTTACATAAAAGTCCTCTAAAATACGTTCTCCTTAGTTGGTATTATTAAGTTACTAGGGTTATTATAACTATTAGGAAATATGATAGTCATTTGTTTGAATGATTGTTCAAGACTACTTTAATTAGACTTTGATAAGAATAAATATTGTTGTTGTTGTTCTTATGAAACGAGAAGGCCGGATATATAAAATTCAATTTTGAATATTTTACAGCCATATGATTGGTTTTAAAAGAAAATAGCAGTTTCCATAGTGATGAAATTTTAATAATAAGAAAATGTTCCTATTTTCTTAAATAGTTAAATATGTAAATATAAAAATATTAAAAAAAATTTTAAAAAAAATTTTCACAGGTTTTTGTTAATACTCATCATAGTTTTCTAGGTTTAATGATAAAAATAATTATATTTTAATAATTAATAATAATATATAATATAAAATTATATTTATAAGGTAGTTTGAAATTTTTTCTTTATTTCCATGAATATTTTCATTTCATAATATATGGTATTAGAATATTCATTAAATGATAAATATATTTTAAAATTTTTTAAATAAATATTTGTTTCTTTCGATTTATAATTTCGCAAATATTTTAATAATTATAGACATAAATTCTTAGAGATCTTTTCTTTAAATTCTTTTAAATTACTTTTTTCCGAATTAAATTTAAAATTTTTAAATTGGTTTTATATAAATTTTACATTAATTTAAGAAAACATTAATGATCCATTGATTTCAGTTTTCTCAATTTTTTGTTAATTAATCATGTTTTTCCGATTAAAAATGAATTTTGATTTGCGTATTCTTTCTCTTAGCAGCTTATTTCATGATATTTTAAATTGTCCTCATTTTTTAACTTTAAATAATTTGAGTTCTGAATGATTTTGTATACATTGAGCCAACATCCATAACTTACAATTTTGTAAAACAAATAGTTTGCATTAGTTTTAGAGTCAGTCCAAGAACTTTTAGAAAGTTTTTTACGATGCCATATTATTTACACATGCTAAATTCACAAAAGCTTATTTTATACATACAATTTTTTAGAATTTTATTTCGCCTCCAACAAACTTAACAATTTATAGACACCCAAATTTGACAAACTTCATTCCACTATAGAATAAAAAATATATATATTGGCTTAATAATAATCTGTCCAAAAAAACATAAATAAACCTCCAAAGAATAACCATCGACTTGGAAGAAATTATTAACTCACTTGTTATAATTGATATAAAAAATTTTAATGATCTTTACTTGGATAATTTGTAATAAAAAGTTGACATGTTCAATTATTTTGAAGAAATAAATATTTTTATTCAAAACAACCTGAGGTATCCAGTAAACTAACGTGATACTTTATTAAAATTCATCAATATTTATATTAATAATACGAAAGAAAATAGAGCAGTTTGGAACATTGTTTTTAATTTATTGCTTAAAATAAAGTTTGGTAATGTTTATCTTTAATGGAATTATTAAATTTCATGACAGTTATATAATCGAAGTTTTTGGTTTTAAATTATTAGGTGTGAGAGTTAGTTTTCATCTTTTTGTGATAGATTAATTTACAATAAAATTTTAGTAATTCTCAATGAAAATAAACCTCAAAGGTAATATTTGAGTGTATCTGTAAAAATGTAAAATTTGATTAAATTAGTTATTATTTTTGGCAATTATGCAAATTTAAATACCGAGAGTAGATCAGTATTGTATTGTTTCAATTTAAGGTAATCAGCTGAAGAAACCAATAGATTACTATTAAACACGGTAACGGTGAGCATAGGTTATGAAGAGCATGATTTCGTTTATTTAAGAGTAGTGACTATAACGTAAAACACAAAGAACGCGCAGCTCATTCAAAGAAGTTTGCAAAAGAAATCTTACAAGCACTATTCAAGAAGATTCCTGTGAATAAAATGGCATGAACATTAAATGCAGACAGTTATATTGTTGATAAACTTTTGCATATAGTGAGAATGATACAAAGCAAAGAAAAAGTTACCACTGAAATGCAGCAAGAAGACCGTAAAACTGTTTTCAAAATTTTTCATACAATGCACATCATTTTCGCTTCGAAATATAACTGGAGATGAAAAAAGGTTTGGTTTGAGAATCCTTAGCGAAAGAACAATTAATACTGACAGTATGAACATGGATCAAAAGATATAATTATAACTTTGTATCTGGGGATTAAACGGAATTTTACATTATGATCTGCTAAAACCATCAAAAATTGTAACTATTGAATGGTACCAACTCAATTTAACTCGAGAAATAAGTTACAAGAGACCAAAATATGCACAAAGATTTGATAACATTATTTTAGCGCAAGGCCATATTTTGCAAAATAATTAAAAGAAACTTTGAAAACACTTGATTGGGAAATCCTACTCTAGTCGCCGCATTTACCAGACATTGGACCATCTGAGTTCCTCTTGTTTCTCTCCATACACTATTCTTGTACTCAGCATATGCTTAAATCATATGAAGACATTAGATCGATCAGTGGATTCTTACAAAAGTTCAAGATTTCTCTTACCACGGAATCATTTCATTGTATAGAAGATTGTGATAGCTTCAATGGAAATTACTTTGAGTGAAATAAATGTTTCATTACTAGTTAACTTTTTTAAACACCGATGAAAATTAATTTCCACACGTTATACGATTTATTTATTTATTTGACAATTTTTAAAAAATATATTCAGGAGTGAATAAATTAGTCAAAAATCAGTAAATAATTTTCCTATTAGAATTATATGATTAAATTAATGATCATTCATATGTTTACAAAAAAACTATTAAATTCTATGAAGTTAATATATTTTTGTAATCTAACTAATAACATATATAAAGAATCTTGGAATTAATCTATTTTGTTTAAAAATAGGTAATTTAATTAAAAGCGCACAAGACTTTGTTAAATTAAAACTAAAAATAGGACACATTCTACATGTAATAGAGATTCGTAATAAAAATCAAAGATATATTTGTTTTAATTATTAATACTTTTATTATTATTATCATTATTATTTAGTTAATACAGTCAACCATCGTTAATCCGAATATCAATAATCCGAAAACTTCATAGTCCGAAAAGAAATTTATTTATTTAGTCAATTTTCAAACGTTTCCAGACAAATTGGATTCATTAATCCGAAACTTCATGATCCGTAATCGGAAAGCCCTTTTTTGAATTAAAATTCTAATAATTTTTAAAAGCTTCAGATTAATGTTGTTGAAATATTAAGCTTGTTTACAATTTTAATTTATTTAAATTAAATATCCATATGGCTGGAAAAAGAACAGAAATTAAATTTCATCAAAAGGCAAAAATTTGTACAATAAAGGAGTCAAAGAAAATGTCGCTGAGTGACTTTCTACCTTTCTTTATCAGAAATTTTGAAAAATAAAGAGAAATGGGAAAATTGAGAAAACTCAAACACTTACTCCAAACAAACTTCGAAAAATCATTCTGTGCTTGAGAATTCATTGATCGAATGGATGCGATAAATGGTGACTGATGAAATTATAATTACAAAAGCAAAGGATTTTTAAAAATGAAATGTTGATCACTTGCAATTTAGTAAAGGATTTTCTATAGGTTTCAAAATCGATTTAATCTGAAATTTAAAGTTCTCCATGGAGAGGCAAATTCAATAAATGATATTGATGTTTCAGCTCATAGAAAAAATGGTTGAAAAATTGATAGGAATTGACCCTGAAGTTAAACTGAATATGGATGCAACTAGACTTTTCAAATATAAAAAGTCATTGATGATGATGATGAAATCATTGCACTGTGTCAAGAAAAATACACTGTTGAAGATGTACTTAGTGCTGAAGGTGGTCAGGTCGATGACAATTACATAAGTCCAATTATCGTTGCTATTATATTAAAAAATGATTTTATAGATTTTAAATTCCTTCATTATCCGAATTAATTCACAATCCAAAAGGAAATCGATTTCTAATTTTTCGGATTAATAAGTGTTGACTGTATTATTAAAAATTACTATTAAATATGAATAGTGATAATATTAATGTTCTAAACTTCAAAAGTTATTTTAATTTTGCAAATTAAAAAATTATCATAAAAAGGTTGTTGATAAATTATTGAAAAAGATATTCTTTTTGAGAACTTAAAATCTGATTAAAAATGAAAGCAAAAAAAAAATAAAGATAAATTATAAAATAAATAAAATTGATGTAATTCTAATTAGTAAAAAAATCTGTCACAATATTTTAGAATTTGCAAAAAAGCTAATTAATTTAAGAAACCTACACGTCTTTCAAGAAAGAATGAATATATTTTTTTAATAATTTACTAAAAAATATTTTTGAAAACTTAATTTTACTATTTAAGACATCTTGTAATTATTACAAAACAATTCCATGTTAATTTTAAAATATAATTAAGAATAATAAAACCAATAATAATAAATATTATTTAACTTATAATTATACTAAACTTACTTTATACTAGCAATTTTAGGTTTTCAAAGAAATGTAAAGGTAAAAAAATCATTAATTTAAAGTCAATATTTATTATATTAATCTCATTGGCTAATAATCAGCAAATATAAAGAGAATAATGAGGATTATAATATTTTGCACAAAAATATTTTGCTAATATTAGAAATGAAATTGAGGCCTTGCTAAAAACTAATTCACTTTTATTAACTTAATTGTTTAAAATTATATAAAATAAAATTATATTGAAATTGTTTAGGTTTTTAATTTAAGGTTTATTTGATATTAATAATTTTAAAATATTTTTTTATAATTTAAATAAATTATCTTATTTAAATAATTGTAACAGTCAAGTGCTTTTATAATAAATAATTTGATGATACAAGAGAAAAATTAGCTACAGAAAAAATATTTTTATCAGAGTTTATTTAAAGTAAATATTGAGTTGGTAAATAATTAGGTATTGTTTTTTTGTTAATTTATCAGAAGGAAGCTCTATTAATTCATCAAATTTCAAATTTTTCACAGAAATTTAATGTTCAATTTCTTTAATTTTAAGAAGTAAAATTCCAATTGATATGTAATGGTGTCATTAATACTTTAAAAGCAGCAATATATATTCTATTTAAATTCAAGGCTTTCGTGTTGTGTAGTTAAGATAATCATGTGATCAATACTTCTTTAAATATCTAGATTAATTTGTTGTTATTTATGAGGAGGCTAATCAAACCTAGAGAATTTTTTTTATTGCTTATTGCAATTATTTTAAAATATTTAAAAAGTATTTATGAAATTTTAATAAACTTATTTTTAAAATTTAATAAAAAAAATTTCCAGGCCTGAGAAAATTTGTTTAAATATGATTTGCTTTATCTTTTAATACATTTATTCAAAAATGACTTGTAGTTCTGATTATAACCCGATTGATATTAACATTCATAATCACATACTAGGTAGTCGTTGAGTCGAATTGCTATTCAGATTATAATAGTCAGAATTGAAATTCATATTAATGTTCAGACTATTAAATTGAAATCAATGGATCTTTGAAAAATGGTATTTTTTATATATACGTTTTTGACTCACAAAACATATTTTTTAATTCTTACATTCTTTCTAGCAGTTTGAGACTCATATTTATCTCTGACAGTTATTATTCGAAATTCTGGATATATATAATATAAAATATTTTGAACAACTTAAGTAGAATTGTAAATAGTTGTTAAATTATGAGTTAAATCTGGAAAATCATTAATTCTATTGAATTGTTGGTGTACAAAATTTTCCTAATCAACTTTTAATCATTTTGAAATAATACTCCAATAAAACCAAATGATTTAATTGAATTTTATCCAGTACATTTTTAAGAAAATATAAAATCATTATTTATAAATTTATAAATATTAATTTATTGAAAATTCAATAAATAATAAGAGTTTTATTAATTCAGCATTAAAAATTAAAAATCTGAACGATTTTCTTTACGATCTCCATAAAAAGGTTTTAATTACAATGGAATATTTTAATTACATATTTGACAACCAGTAGAAAAATTCCAATATTCAATATGATGGCATCTATAAACTTCCTTTAGTAATTAGTACTTTAGAAATGATGATAAACATTTCTGAAGACATTCATCGTAATAATAGAATTTAATAAGTTTTCGGACATAATGAACGATTTGCACAGTAAACAGTCTCTTCGAAGGTGGTCACAAACTGTGGTATTTTCAATTCAAAATATATCTGCAATTGCGCGAGTTGATTGTTGAAAATTGAATTCGATTAAGACTTTAAAATGACTCACCAATAATCTCTGGTCGCCCTGAATGATGAATGAATGTTGAATATATGTTTCCAGAACGGAATTTATTTTAACAACTTTGAGCATATCGTTTGATAATTGAATTGTTGCCCATTGTCTGTCAAATATTATGCTTAGCCTCTGGTGCATTTTTAATTTAAATTGATATAATAAACATATTCAAATTTTCGCAGTTACCTTTGTCTTTTATACCGATTTGTTTTAATATTATTCAAGAAACCTAATATAAAGTTATATTTCAATAAAGGTTTGCCTATTTTAATATTATAAATCAATAATTTTAAAATTATTAATCGAAATTCTACTATTATTGCTTTAAAGTTTGCCTAAGCAAAACTGACAATACTTTTCCCTCAACCTAATAAATTTGAAATTAAAGGTTTATACAGTATGAGTATCGTGTACGTTGTTAATATAGAAAATTTTCCATTATTGCAATTAAAAATTTGCTAAAAATTCTTTATCATTCATGAAATATAAACTAAATCAAATTTAATACTATAAATAAAAACTTATATAATATATAATATAATAATTGTATAATATTCACCTGTCAACATTCTTATACACGTTTTAGTTTTGTGATAGGTGTGCTTACACTCCAATTTTACATTTGTACGAATCCAGATATTCTACTAATTGAATCAATGACATTTCAACGAGCAATGACAGGTTCAGTTGCCATTAAGGAGAAAATTAGTTGTCTTGTTTATGAAAATACTAAGGTGCAAATAACTATAAGATGCTCCTAATCTTAATTTCGATGATTTAAGTTTTCTTTTGGTTATTCTATCATGCTTATATTATAGAAAAATATCAATATTCCATTCTGCTTATCAAAGTTTCTTATTTATGTCAAAAGCAACTTTTGTTATGTATATTATTATATTCTATAATTACACTGCAGAACCGAATGTGTCAAATAATGAAAATTTCAGAACATAAATCATTCTACTTTAGTTCACTAAGGTAATCAAAATTAAAATTATGGATACGTTTGTAGATGCTATGGAAGTCGGTCAAATAAAGGTATCTTGGTTGTACTACAAATAATCATGAAGAATACAGTTTTCAACCTTTATATTAAACACAATTGTTAAGTTTTGTTAAAAATAGATGTAAAAGAATTTGGCAACTTAATATACAAGGGTTCAAGTTTTCAAAAAGATACACCCGAGCCTAACTTTTGTAGGTTATAAATTTAATATTTAAAGTACAATGAGCTTGTTTAAGATTAACTTCAAATCGGTAAATATGAAGTTAAACAAATGAAAATGTCAAAATTTTAAACATAGAATATTTTTAATGACATCACCAAAATAAAAATATTGAACAGACTTAAATGCTTAGTAACTGAGTCAAAGTCAAATTTGTATTAAATATAAATTACTCAAATAAACCTTTCGCAATAAATTTTTGTTTCAAGTTTAGAACCTGGCGAAAAAAAGTTTAAAAAGTCAGATCACACTTCGATAACTTCTCTGAAGGTCTTTCAGATAAAATTTTGGTTCTCTTTTTAATTTTACATGAAGAACACAGAGACGTTATCTTTTTCCATTTCAAGTGTTCTAAATGCCATCTGTATAATGTGACTGATTCAATTTTAACTATCAGTAAAGCAATTCGCACTCTTCCTTCCACTCATAACAATTTTCGGAAATTCTATTTCTTAGAAAAATGTAAATTAAATATATTTATTTCCGAGCTACAAAATCGAATACTTACTTTTTACATACCCTTTATATATTAATTAGTAAATATCAATATTTAAAAACATCGTCTTTTAATGTTTCTTTATCGTTTCTTACTGATTGTTAGCAAAAATGTTTTAACTTTCGGAAAGGGAAAGAAAAGACTTTCCTTAAACAAATGGCTAAGGCATTCGAATTGAAATATTAATCCGAGACATTAATCTATTCTTACTGATATTCAGATTAATATTGAACTCTAATTTAAGACTGATAATATACTCATTCACCAATATTGAAATAAAAGACATTTTTTGAAAAGGAAACAAATGATTAATTTCCCTCAAATAACAATCTCGAGATTTGAAAGAAACAGAATCATAGGAGATAATTTTTACATTGGTCCCTTACTGAAACATTACCACCATGTAAATTTATTTGATTTCTTGGTCTTACGCCTTACAGAAGTATTGGTTATTTTTATTGAGCGCTTTACTTCGTCAATTTTCTAGATCTACTTCACCTTATTTTTTTAAAGAAAGATATTAGTGATCAACGAGATGTAATCATTTCCTCTTTTTTATGTAATTTGGTTTCGGAAAGTGTAGTACAAATTTTCATAATTTAACCATCGATCAGATATTTTCTTGTTGATTTTCATTATGCGTTTGTTAATGGTACACAAAAGAATCAAGGTTTTAGAAAACATTTTTCTATCTTTTAATTACGCCTCACACATTTTCCAGTTCTTTCAATTTTCAGGTTTACTTTAAATGCCGGTTAAAAATACAATTCTTTTGTAATCCTAACCATAGTTATCCTTGAGAAAGTTTTTTTCATCTTCAACACTCTCAAATTCACAGAACCTAAGAAGCAACTATTGCTCTGTACATTCTTCAGTGATACAGAATACACCATTTTGTGGACTGTTCAGATTTTAATGAGTTAATTGAATGTCAAATATAAGGTAATCAAAATTTGTCAGAATATTTACTAAAAAAAAGCTTGAAAAAGCATGTACATGGTAGATAATAAAATTCCACAACTTTAGCTGCTTAAAATCAAAGGTACATAAGACAACAATAAATCTTATTTCATTACTCAAAGTAGTCGCCTTATAACAATAATATTAATCAGTATTTAATAATAATAAAGTACACACATATAATTTTATAATTAAATAAATTAAAACATATTTAAGAAGTACAGAAACATAAATTTATTCCTTTTTTGTCTAATATTAAACCTAAAAATATTAAATGAATAAAAATTTATTTTATTATTAATAGTTTTATAATTTTTAAAAATGTAATTAAATATATAATTAAAAATATTATACTGTATAATTTTAAAAGAAAACAAAATAATAAAAAAAAATTTTATGATATTTCGGCAAAGACCTTTAATCAGTTCTTTAATCAGTTAGTATTAAAAATTGATAAGTTGATCTCAATATGAATTTATTAGGAAGTCTGCTAAAAGTATGTTAAGGATTTAAAAAATAATACTTTAAAGAAATTCTGATGTTAGGAAATTTAATGAGCTTAGGAAAAAATGTCTGTACTGCAATTATTAGAGGAATTCTGCATGGTGAGCTTTAGAAAACCGTCAAAATAATAGAAGTCCGTTTTTAATTTTTATTCTAAAAGAATTATATTTTCACCTTAATATATGACTTAATTGTAAAATAATATAAAAATGAGGTCTAGTGGAATGTTTATAAAAAATCATTTTAAGGTCCAATTTTCAGTAATCAAAAATTTTATTTCGAGTTTATGAAAAAAAATTTTTTTTAAATCATATATTAGGTATATGCATTGAAAGTGAGCCTTTTTAAAATAACTAATAAAGAAAATTTATTAACCTGTTTAAATAAGCTATTTGAATATATGTTTATACATTTTTCAAAAATAATCTAAAAAATATTCTGATATCTTAGTTTTGTACTTTTTAGATATCAGTTTATAAACCAAATAATAAACATTTGCATGAATTGATGTTATTTCATTTTGATATGAAAAAATCTGCAACAAAAAGCCACAGAAGCTTTGTTGGAGCTTAATGGGACAATGTTCTATCAAAAGCGCTTGCAAAAGATGGTTTGTACATTTTTTAAAATGAGCGAATTTGTAGTGGAAGATAAAGAGCGCCCTGGAGAAGCGAAAATATTTGAGGATCAAGACCAGTTTGACCTCAAAAACTCATTAAATGCATTTTAATCTTCAATTAGCAGACGTCTAAAAGCCATTGAAAAGGTATACAATGTCTGAAGATGGGTACCACATGACCTCAAGTTGAAAGACATGGAAGGACGAAAAGTCACAAGTAAAATTTTGCTTGCTCGGCAACAAAGGAAAAGTTTCCTTCATCGAATTATTACGGGTGACGGAATTTTGATTTCTTTCAAAAACTCTAAACTCAGAAAAACGATTTCTGAATTGTCCGATTCCGGACAGGCCTCCTAAGCAACAACAAGAGGAAATCCATGGGAACAAGGTTCTCCTAAACATCTAGTGAAAAATTGTGTGATCAATCATGAGTTGATTAAACAAGATAAAAAGGTTACAGGGGAGTTGTATCGAAAGCAA
The DNA here is from genome assembly GCA_037834085.1 of Bipalium vagum. Lineage (NCBI taxonomy): Eukaryota > Metazoa > Platyhelminthes > Tricladida > Geoplanidae > Bipalium > Bipalium vagum. The sequence goes on from JBBMKC010115495.1 coordinate 22,730, forward strand.
TTAATACTTCTGAGCCAGACATTGCGCAAAAAACCCAGAAAAGGCAGTATAAAGTAATTTTGGCTACACACCAACAAACTAGTCCAGAAAATGTTAGAGTTGCTTTGATGGGAAGTGCTAGCCTATGTGGCTTATTCACCAGACTTCGCCAATTTTGTCTACTTTCGGTTTCGGTCGATGGCACACTCACTTTCTGAAAAGCGCTTCCGATCCGTTGAGAAAGCTGAACAGCCACCAAAAATGCCGATTTCGTTTTAAATAAATTATTTTTTTTCGTTTTATGTTTACTTAATATTTATATTACTTATTAAATAGATAAACAATATTTTAGCAAAGGCTAACTTTCAAAGCATAAATTTAATATTTTGTTGATCTTGAGAAAATAAATGTAAGTTGATAAAGTTGATAAACCTGTGAGATCGACAGGCTATTGCACACAAAAATGATATCATGTATCATAAATGATACATGTAATTATCCAACAAGAAATTATTTTTGAAAATAGATATTTTCAAGAAGTCGAATATAAATGCACCGAAAACTTCAGCTTTGTGCCCTGCTGGAGTGTGAAAACCAATTTCATCTAACATATACACCGGATCTATCGCATACTGAATATCATTTATTTTTACCATTCTTCTCACTTGCTGCATGATAAAATCGTCCACAACAACATTACTGTCCAGAAAGCCTTCCGTGAGTTTATCAATTCCAGGAGACCGGACTTCAAAGTCATTCTACTAAATAAATCTCTTTCGCGGTTACAGAAATGTATTGTCCTGGAATATATTCGAATAAAACAATCCTTTGTCTTATGAGATTTTTAATAATTAATTTATCGGTCAAAAAATGTAAATATTTTTTACCAAATTTCATAGAATTGAAAATTTTAAATAGGTGATATGAAATATTTTATTTTCTACGAAACTTTTCAATTTCTTTGGACCAAAGAATCATTTCATGTTTATGTATCAGGATTCATCTTCATTTAATATGGGTACTACTACTACTACTACTACTTCTTTTTAATTATTTTTAATTTAAATGTTCAGTTAATATTGTACATGGCATGGATGTTTTTGCGTTGGATTTATGAGAAAACAGTAGTTTTTTGCTTCTTAATATTCTTAAAACATCAATGATTTTGACTTTTCCCAATAATCAAGGGCTTTTCGAAATTACTAACAACAAGAACTAGTAGAAAAACTGAAAATTTTTCATCTGATCTTTTTCCGTTAGCATTTTACTTCCTTTTAACGTATTGCTCAGTCAGGTATGTTAATATTTTACTAGATATTATTTTTTTATCTTTACCTGGTGCGTCGTATAATCGCGGACTATTTTGAATCAGTCAACCTAATCAAACAGAAAAACAGCTCTGCCTATTTGATGATATTTTTGTGTTGATTGGAATTTGATATATAATTGATTAAAATTTTTTTTATAGATTTCATATTTTCGATGAACATAAACGACGAAAGGCAAGCGTTAGTTGTTTTACTCCAAGCCCAAAAATTTGTAAATGAGATTATGGATATATTAAAATTCTCAACAACAATCACCTATAAAATTAAATATAACCTGGCAAACTATGGCAGCGCCTTGAAGCCCAGAAAAGCACGAAAAAGGAGAGTAAGAACAAAAAAATTGATTGAAAAAGTCCAAAACAGGATAAGTTATAATCCTGTGAGGTCAATGCTCAAAATGTCCAATGAAATGAGTATTTCAGAATCTACAATGCACCCGGTAAATGAATATTGATGAAGAAACAGATAGTTCAAATCTGATGATGATACTAATCCTATACAAAAAGATGATATTCATAAAATTTAGTACAATTTAAAAAAATTACCAGCACAGTATTACCCTGATCAATTTCAAGAAATATTTTAAAATAAGTGGTTGAAATCAAAAAGAAAATATTTGTTACTTGTTAGAATAAAAATTTTAACACTCATTTTGTGTTCTGCTTTATTAATAAATTTAGTACTTTCCCTATAAATTGTAAAACAGGGACTACCTCCAAAAAAGTGACCACTTCTGGAAACAGTGATCACTTTTAAGAAGTCCCATTATATTAAAAAGAAATATAAGAAGTAATTAAAGTCAATTTAATTATAATTATTCTAAATCAATAAAAATGTAGAGATTTTGAGTGCTTAATTTTGCATTATTTTTCAAACTATTAAAATATAATTTTAAAAAATCAGTAATATAAACACCAGAATTATCTCTTACATTTTTTGCTAAGAAAAGATCTGGAAAGTTGTCCCACTTTTTCTGAACCCATTTTCTGACAGATTCTTAAAAATGAAAGGAAGGATAAACAAATTTAGATAAAAATATATTTTTCAATTTAATGTTCTACTTGATAAATACCATATGTATAAAGTTGATTCCTCCGAACAAGATAAAATTAGAAGTCACATAAATCAACCTTAGGAATTTTCTAAAATTAATTTCCTAACTCTGTGAGGGGTTGGGGCACATTCGACATAAAATGCTTCCTTAAAGGTTAAGTTTACCAATTAAACCAAAGTCATGAATTTTTTGAAAAATTTTCCATATTTAGGGAAATATTGATCGTAAACAGCTTTTCAAAATATTTGTAAGTCGAAGAGAATTTTTAAAAATTCTGGTTCTCTGATACATGAATGACGGCTCTTTATTAAGGATAATGTTTTATAACAAAAATTGAATTATCTGTTATGATTTTTTATAAGATTAAATATAAAGTATACATAAAATTAGATCATACATATATTAACCAATATTCAACACATTATAAGTTTCTTAAGATTATTTATATTTTAATATTAATTATTCATATTGATTTGTGTATTATCTGTAATTAATTTGTATTACTTAATATTGATACTACTTACACATAATCAATAGTGTTGTTATTTAAAATATACAAATGTATAATTTTAATTTACGTATTTCAGTCTATGTAATTTTGATAAATTATTATAATTTAAAGCTTTATTTCTGGTTCATATCACTTTTCTGGACCTGCAAATTTACATTCAGGAGATTTATCTCAATAATATTTTATTAAATCTCAAGTTTGAATTGTCAAATATATTTAATTATTAAACCATTGGATTTTAAATTCTTTATCTTTTAATTTATGTATTTATCAGGTTGTTCGGAAATAAATTAGCTTTTTTTCGAATGAAAAAGAAAATTAAAAAATTTTTGACTTAAGACATTATTAAAAATAATTTCCATTACATTTAATACATTGTTTCCAACGTGATTGAAGACTTAATATTCCTTTTTCATAGAAATCGTGTTTACGAGACACGACAAATTCCTCAAATACCTGTATTACGGTGTCGTAACTATTGAAAACCTTTCAAGACAGGAAATAATTTAATGCTTGAAATAAATAATAATCCGTTGGAGATAAGTCCGGTGAATATGCCGGATGTGGAAAAATCTCATATCCAAGGTCATTTACCTTTTGCAGTGTTTGTTTTGCGACATATGGCCTCGCATTGTTATGCAGCAAAACTGGAATATTTCTGTTTACAATTGCTGGATGCAAAACTTTTAATTTTTGATACATACGTTCCAATTGATTGCAATATACATCTGATGTTATTGGTTCACCGCTTTTTAGGAATTCGTAATGAATCAAACCCGCCTGACACCACCAAACTGATATCAACATCTTTTTTGGATGCAAACTTGGTTTTGGAGAACAATTTGAAACTGAACCACGATCTACCCACTCATATGGGCGTTTACGGTTATTGTAAAGGATCCATTTTTCATCACACGTAATTATTCTGCGCTAAAAATGGATCATTTTTATTTCTTTGAATCAGTTTTGAGCAGATATCATATCTCATTTGTTTTTGATAATCAGTTAATAAATGCGGTAATCGCTTATTTAACTTTTTAACCTTGCTAATTTCCTTTAGATGTTGAGAAACAGTTGAAATAGATACTGATAATTGCTTGGATAAATTTCTTCCTGTATTCTGTAGGTTTGATTCAATAATTGTCTTCAAATCATCATTGTTAACTGAAGTTTTCCACCCACGACCCTCTGCATCACTGAGATCAAATTTTCCAAGACGGAATTTGGCAAACCACCAACGAGTAGTTGATTCTGTTACATAACCGTCTCCGAAAGCTCTGTTTATATTTCTGGTTGCATCTGCCGCAGAATTTCCAAGTTTAAATTCGTAGAGATATATTGC
>JBBMKC010115496.1:0-16339 GCA_037834085.1 Bipalium vagum
GTTATAATTTTAATTTAATTATGACATTCAATTTTTATTGGAATCTCACGAAAGTTTACAAAAAAATGAAAAATACATAATCAATCTTTTTGTACTGTTTTAATATTTTGTTTAAAATAATTAATCAATTATTAATTATTAATCAATATATATTACCATAATTACTTAAATTATTACATTGTGTATTTTAATTGGTTAGATTTATTACTTCTATCCATCAATATTTTGTTGCATTTTTTTATAAATAAAAATTCATATATATCTTTATATTGCATAAATGAAGTTTAAGTACATTTATAAATATATTTTAGATTTTTAAAATATTAATTCTAATGCAACTAGCTGGAGAAATGTTAAATAATTGAAAAATAATTATCAATACGCTCATGAATATTAAATGAAAAGCGTACAATAGAATTGAAGATTATAAAAAACAGGCTTTAATTTTGGAAAATAAAAAAATTACAATAAAAATTTATTCAATGTTCATTTACCAATAATTTAAGCTTTAGAAATAAAATACTTTATTAATTTGTATAGATAGTTTATATATAGTAATATTTTAAATAATGATTTTGGTTCGTTATTTGAAATGATATTTTAAAAATATCAATCGATAGTCACATAAATTAAATCGATTTTTACAGAGGTCTTTAAAAATATTGATTTTATAAAAATAATCGAAAATATCGATTTTATGGAAAATTTTAATACAGGGTAATAATTATTATACTAATAGTATTACATTAAAAAAATGAAATTTTGTTTAGTTTCACTAAACATGCGCGGTGTGGAAAAAAAGCACTTAGACCAATACAGAAATATGATTGATACTGAGAAGAAACTTTTTATTTATTTGATACAACAAATTAAACTATACACATATAGTTAAACTCAGAACCATTTTTCTAATATAAAATCACTTACTGCATCTAGGCACTTCATTCATAATTTACTAATGAAAACAGACCATTTTAGAAGAAACATGTATCTTTCCATTGAAAGAATGTTGTGGTAGTTTCTTTTACTCTATTTTCCGACTCTCTCTTTTCAAGTTTAATCAAAAACAAATTATTACCCGGTCCCAAATCAGGATTATATGGTGGGTGAAAAACCGACACGCGGCCTTTCCAGCAATTAAATCCAGTAGTTCGGTGAGTTGTGTTAATTGGAGCTTTGTCTAGCGAAAGACAGAGTTCTTGATTGCTTGGCTTCTGTGGCCCTTTTCTGACAGTACTGAGAAATGCACAGTATTACTGTGATTCACGGAGTAAAGTCAGTCTTGATAATATTTTTTGCATCTCAATATACACTATGCATAAGGCATTCTTGATGAGTTATTTTTGAACAAAGCACTTTAGTTTCATTTCCTCTGGAAAAACACATTCACCAGGCGCACGCTTGGTGTATGGAACATAGAACATCCCATACTCGATTATAATATTCTTCAAAATAAGCTGTTTTAGAGAATAAGACCGGACTCTTTTGGCAGATTTGCATTCGCTTTTCTCTGGTATCTGCTGACAAAACCCTGGAACGAGTCGACTACATTATTTTCTGATTCCAATGATCTCCAATATGTTCTGTTCAGCTTTCTTGCTTAAAGTAATTCTAATATATTGCACAATCCGTCTCTTTTCTTTCATTATAATTTTTAATTTCTCGAATTTCTTCTACGTGACACACAGGATACTTAAATAATGACAAAAGCAGTCAACGGTAAACCGTGTTGGCAGATTTTATATAACCCAGCATATTTGTCGCACTTAACTTCAGAAGATAACCATTTCTTCCATTATCAATGGAATAGTAAATTTGGAATTTCTTTTAAAGATAATGTTGACCAACTAAATTGAATCAAGGACCTCATGAAAATAAAACATGGTCTTTTCAAAGGATTAAGATGCTGCCTAATATTGATTATGGTGTTATGAACAGTGATGAGATTATATTATTTTTGTTGATATGTTTTTTAACATATGCAATATATCGAACACTTAAAGTTTGTCCATTTTTTTAAAAACTTCAAAGGTGCTAGTATATTTTAAGCAGAAAAATAAACAAAAATGTAATTAATCTTGAAAATAGAATGAAAACCTTTTTTGAAGTAATAAATATCAGATGGACCGGAAAAATTCAATTAAGACATTCTTTGAAATATTTATTTTAATATTCCAAATGAAAAGCTAATCAATTATTTATTCTTTATTATATATTCACTTTTAACTTGTCAATTCCATTTAAAAAAAAGTTTTATTATCTTTGGATTCGTAGAAACCCATTAATCCATAATAGACATAATCAATATTCCACAAACCATATTCCAGAGAGCGGAATAGATAATAATTTGTCGGGGAGCCATGTCAGGTGAATACGGAAGATGCGGTAGAACTTCCAATCCCAGATGATTGACCTTAATAAATTGCAGCATTTTTAGATTTTCCTGGAATGGAATTCAGCTTCTCTGACAAATCATGTATGGTTTGGTAGACTGAACCACTGACGTCAGTAAATCAACATCCAACTGGGTTGGCCTTCCGTCAAAGTCACCAGATTCAAATTTTCTAAACCAAAGTTCGCATTTGTTGGGATTCAAATATAATCATATGTTGCAAAAATTTCTCTTGTGGTTTCTGTTACATTTTCCTTTGATGGAACCGAAACATCATACATTGTCACAAATGAGTCTCATTGATTTTCAAATCTTCATTGTTTATATAAAATTCAAACTTTAAATAAGCATATATTAAATAATTGATTACTTTCCGGTCCACCTGATAATATAAAAAGCAATTCCTATTCAATTTTAATTTATATAAAAAGTTTACAGTGTAAATTAATGAATTTTTAACATAAATTAACGATTTTCACTGAAGTTACTGTATTTTCATTTATATCCAGTTTAAGGCTAATTATTTCTGGTCCCTTTCCAAAAATAATAATAAATAAATCCCTTTCCAATTTGAAATTTCCTTATTATTGTTTAACAAGTATCTAATGACAAGTAACTGCACTCATTTCCTGATTTGAGTTCTTTGGTATCGAGTATCTTTTTCTAAAAATGTAATGATTCACCATAATAGTGTCCAATTTTCGTTGAATTGCAATCTGTTTTCTTGTTACGGAAAACATTTAAAATTATTAAAATATAGAAAATTTACATAACATACTGAATTAGATATTAAAACAAGTATATTATCCGGGTATCTTAATTAGAAAAATATTTTTAAAATATATATTGACTTGTTCGGAGAGTAATTCTTGATAAAAATCAAAGTCAAATTATTTTGTGGTAAACATATATTTTAATCAATTACAATATTGACCGTTTTGGTCCAACATCCTCGTAGAAATCATAGAAGGTTACATCTTTACTCGCAAAAACTGATTCAAGTGATTTTTGACCTCCTCACTGGAACTCGAACTTTTACAATTTAACAATATTGTAAGGACCAAAAGAGATTATAATCAGATACCAGATCTGGTGAATATGGTGGATGGGGCAACATATCTCACCAAAACTGTAACAACTTCTGACGAGTGTACAAACTTGTGAGATCGGGCATTATCCTGCTGGAATACGATACATTTCTGTTAATGGATTCTGGTCTTCTTTGCTTCATGATTTCATTCAATTCGTCCAGTTGATTCCAGCAGTACACCATGGAATCTACTGCGATTTATTAAAAAACAAACAATCTATTTAGAGTACCTGGGGTATATTAATATGAAATCTTTATTATTGAAGTACCTGAGATACTCTTTTGTGGAATAATGTATTAAGATCTTAGCGGCACTGGTCTCAAATTGTTTCTTATTTTTGTTCATTTTATTAAAAATTGATCATTTTAAACAATCGATAATTTAAATTAAAAATTCGTTAATTTACATTGTAAACCCTGTGAATAGAAAAATGTTTCTTTTTCTTCAAACGGATCTAAATAATCATTGAAATTTTCCACTGTAGAAATATTTTATAAACATTAATTACGAAAAATGAAAATTATAATAATGATCTCATGTTTAAATTGATTAAGTTTGGTTATTTTCATGTTATCTGACAAGAAAATATGAAAAAAATCATTATCATGTTCCCACTGTAATTGTAAAAATTGATATTTCAAATATACTTTCTCTAACATTTTCTCCTATCTTGTTATACATACTTTGTTTTTAATTAAGTTTCGTAGAAAAATGTTATATTTTTAATTATTATATAATTATAAATTATGGTTTCAAAAATTATTTTCAACTTTCAATGAACTACTGCGCTCTGAAATGATACGGATCTCTCAGCGAGAACTGTTGCCTTTACTATCATCAGATAATATTTATAATAAAAATTATAATTAATAAATGATAATCATTATCTTTGAGCAGATTTATCTGCATTAATAAATTATTTTTCTCAAATTATTTTTTATAATTTTTCAATTGTGAAAAATGGATTTTTAATAATTTAAAAATTAATTATCATTTGTTTTTTAAAATTTATAAAAAGGGACTTACAATCCGAGAAAATATATGATGGGTGTCTAAGTGGTCCGTGTTAAAACCACAGAAGTTCATTTGAGTCGGTATCCTTAAATTAACTGAAAGTCGAGATAAATGATTGTGTTTTTATGTATATTTTGAATTATCGCGGCTTTGTTATCAACACAACTCTGCATTATTTTTTGGTGTACCACTATTATATTTAGTTTTATAAAATTTTTTTTATTAATTAGTGGATGTATTTTCCAAAAAAATAATTGCCAAACAAAATCATGAGATCATCATTATCGAATATTAAGCACTGTATGTGATTTGAAAGCTACAGGAAAATGTTATGATCTGAAAGAGTGAGGTTCATATAGCATGCTGTATAAGTGCTCTTGGATTGTCATCAGTGTGAATATTAGGGTAAGGTGCTATCAATCATCAAAATCACTTTTATTGAATAATCTGGACCAAGTGTGTAGTGGATGAACAAAGAGATATTCTGATGTCCAAGTATTGTTTCATAGTTGCTTGATTGCTCTTGCTTATACATCCCTGAGAAGTGAAATACACCACTATCAATATTATGCAGAAGTATTATTTTACATCCTTCAATACTTTGTGATTTACAGATAAGTCGGCTGTAAGTAATATTTTTGATTTTTGCCTGAGGCATTCACATTCCTTTCCTTTGATTCTTACCAATTAACGTTATATGGAGACAAAGTCTTCTAGCTTCAATTCTATTAGATTGTCTATTATGAATTTTCCAATCAAATAAATTTTATTAATTAAAAGATTTTTCATTGATGTTCAAGCACTCTTTCCAAGTCAATAATAGATTAGTAATTCTTTTATACTAAAACGCCCGACTTCTGGAATCGGAAAACTGAGCTGTGTCGTTTTCAATGGTATTTTGGTTGTGAAACATTTTATCAGCAAGAAATGCATCTATATGGCTGAATAGATGATAATCTGTCGTTGAAAGATGAAGTGATACAAACATGCAATTTCGTAATAATTTTGAACCTTGATAAGCTTTAGCAATTATATAGGGTGTTTCTCTAAGAACTACCGAATGTTATTGAAGAAAACATATTTAAGTTTTTAAAAGATCAAAAGCTCTAATTTAATATAAAAGCAACTCATTACATTAACATGTGAAAGATAATATCATTCAAATGACTGCCAGGACTTTTTTCGAAAGATCTTATTTTTTCTTCAAATTCTTGATCGTTTTCATGCATGAGTTCCTGTTCAACACGAACAACAATTCGAAAGCTTAGGGATAATTTTGGCGCGCACAACCGCCCCATAGAAAAGACAATCCGTAGCATTATTCAAAAATTCGAAGACACTGGATCCATGTTAGATAAGCATAAATCCTTGAGTCTGAAAACGGCTCGTTCGGATGATAATGCTGCAATGATTAAAGGAAATACAAAGCATTACTACAAGTTATCAACGTGACGCTGTTCAAAAAAGTTGGATCTTTTTACTACATCACTGTGGCAAATTTTAAAGGAAACTGAAACCTTACAAAATTCAGTTGATTCACATTTTAAAACCTACAGGCCATGGAGAACATTGTGTGTTACTCGATTGGGTCTTTAAAAAAAGAAGCGGCCGATCCAAATTTCTGCTAGAAAAGCATTTCCACTGATGAGGCCAATTTTCATCTCAACGATATCGCAAAATGCTATCAACTTTTCTCTGGTCTCAATTGGAGAACATAAATTTAAATAACTTATGGTTCCAATAAGACATGCCAAATAGCCAAAACAACAATATCTTTATTGCAAACAAAGTTTGCAGGTCGAATTATCTCCAAGTACGGTGATATCAACTTGCCACCAAGATCATGCCATTTGACACTGTTGGATTATTTTCTTAGGGGCTATGTTAAAAGTAAAGTGAACTGAAGCAAACCACAAAGCATTAAACAGTTGAAAGTTAATACTCAAGAAGTGAAGAGCACAATTGGACCAAATTTATGTGTGAAAAAAATCGAGAATTTTGAGGAAAGAATAAGATCTGGTGAAAAAGCCTCGGCAGTCATTTGAACGATATTATCTTTCACATGTAATTATAATGAGTTGCTTTTTATATTAAAATAAAGCTTTTGGTGTTTTTTTAAATTAAAAAGATTTCTTCAACAATAACGTTCTGTAGCTCTTTGGTGAAACACCCTTTATAAATAATTATATATCACCGTGTGGAAAGTATTATTTCTCCTCTTGGTACTGCAAAGACGTTTTAAAGACACATGTTTGGTTTTGGAATAGTGATCATTTATTCCGTTCAATTTATTAATAGATCGAAATTGTACACAACATTGATCGGATCCTCCATTATAAAAATATATTTCTGCTTTTCTGGATTTCAATTTAATTAAAAAAATCCAATTATATTTTATTAAAAAAAATAAAAGAAGTGTTTAATTATAGATTTTTTTTCTCTAAAAAGATTAGTATAATTAAAATTTAAAAATTTTTTCCTTTTTCTTTTTTTGCTCATCATTTTAATATTGAATGAAAATGTAATTAAAATTTTATTCTTTATTTTCCAGAAGAAAAATAATCTAAATTATAATTTTATTAGACAAAATAACCAATTTTGTCTGTGATCGATTTTTATTTATATTTTTTTTGGTGAAAGTTAATTAAAATTCGCTGAATAAATTTTTTAAATTCTACTACCAACTTCGTGGGTTAACAACTTTTGATACCCTTTCAGTTTCATTTCTACGGTACAAAAAGCCATTTTCAAAAATATTCAATCAATAATTTTGAAAAATTTAATAAAACCATCGATGTGTGACCCCTAATTTCTCGGATGTAAAATAACATAATAATAATAATAATAAATTACATATAATTTAGTAAATTATACATCCTCTCAACGAGAATTAAGGAATTATTATTGCGATAGGAGAAAATAATTCCAACTCTGTACGGTTTCAAGTTGATTAATAATTGTAATGTTTCCACGTCCAGAAAAGCGTTGCTGTGAAAAAGACGGGAAATAAACAAGACAAAAATTCTTCATAATTATTTTTTGTATGAAGAAAACTGTAAGTAATAATCTCTTAGTGTGATCAAACGTTTCTACGAATGTTCCAAATGAATATTTTAAGAAAAAACATTAATTAATATAATTATTATTGTACTATATATTAAATTTATGTAATTATATTTTATATTATATATAAGTTTTAATAAGTGATTTAATATTATTTTTTGTAAATAACAATTTGTTTAACTACACTGTTTAAATATTGAATAACAAAATTTGAAATCTCTTTTTCTGTTCTACTAACCTCAGTAATATTTTTGTCTACCAATGGAAATCTTTGAAATATTATAGATTTTAGAAATACAGTGCAAACTCCAAAAAATTAACATTTCAACCATTTACATTTATTGTCTGTTAATTGAGGTCCTAAAGATGTTCCAAGAGATACCTTTTTAACAATCTCGAACAGTTGACAACAGATTGCTTGGGACTTTGTGTTCTGTTCGATGCAACAGAAATTTTCTAACAAGATTTGATGATGTAACATTTAAAGGATGTAACATTTCTTTCCAATTAAAAACTTTCAAAAAATAATAATATTACAAGATTACGAAGAAAACTAATTCATTAATCAAAGAAATATATAAGATACTGTATATTATACATAATGAGGTATGTTCAAACCGATACTTCTGTGAACGATAAAACAAGTGCTTTGGAGATATAGTAGAAACATGCTTGACAAAGTTAGATTTAGACTTAATCAATTTAACCTTCTTTAATAAATCTGTCTAAATTCTTCATCATATTTATGGGTCGTTGTAAATGATAGATTGTCATTGTTCAATGTTTTTACCATGTCTTGGTGGATTTAAGTAGTTGAATATTTTTTTACTAAATATTTGATCACTGCTGAGATTTCAAATTTGTCCATTTCTTAAAACAGTCGAAACTAGTTAAATTAAATTCATATAGAAAAACAGAAACTTTACCAATTGATTCGATATTTAAAATTAATTAATATCAATAATGTAGTTTTACGATAAATATAATGCTTTGGTTATACAAATTTTCTTCGTGTTTCATTTCTCGAACTTTTCATAACACCAGAGTATATGAAATGACCTATTACACAATATAAAATGAAAGAATAAAATCCAATAAACTTAAGCGGATCACTTGAGAATTGAAATCCGTTGTAAACGATGGAAAACGAAATAGAACATTGTTTTGGAACTGATAAACCGTCGTTGTAAGCAATACTTAGTTGTTGAAGTCCGGTATAAGCGAATCTTTTATTTACCTAATTAAAAAGAGAACTGGTCCATTAGATTATCGACTATAACCAGATATCCGTTATAATCGATTCGTTTTAACCAGAGTCGACCGTACTCTCCAGACCTGGTTAGACCTGATTATTATCTTTTCCTTTTCCTTTCTGAAATTCCGGTGTCATCATATATGTAGTTTTGTTGATACAAAAAATCAGATCCTAAACAGAGAGAAAATACATTATTGATTAACATGTTATTATAGTGAAAAATGTTCAAAATAAATAAATCTTTAAAAATCAGAAAAGTGTTTCAATCATTATTGGAAATTAAAGAACATAATTAATTATCATTGATTTTCTTCGAAAATATTCTTCATTTCATAAAGAACATTATATATAATTTATATTCAATATTGATATTTCTTGAAAATGAAAGTGAAATAAATTTTCTGTGATATATAAATTATAAAAGTGAAATAATTTTGCTTTTTGATGTTTTAATATATCTTAAGTTTCGTATTTCAATGGGCCTAAATATTAATGCATACAATATAGGGATTTCTTTTATGTTCGTTGTCATGATTACTCGTATTTTCCCTTTTGGACAAATCCTTGCAGACTGTATTCTTTCCTAAAAATAAAATCACTGCGAAATATTTATTTATTTATATATATAAATAAATAAAATAAAATAATAGCTAATAGGCGAATGTTGAGTATAAAATAACAGATATTATAACAGATGTAAGAGATGTCTAAGCTACGGGCTGCCAACAGACCGAGGATGTCTAAAATCGGTTTCAGCTCTGATTATTTTCGTGATTATTGCTGTGAATATGAAACCATTGTTAAAATTAAAGTCGTTATGTCGTGATATTTTTATTAGGTGCTTCTCGAAGACTTTGTAAAATATAGAATTTTCTTTTTCTTTCTTCTTGAGAAGAAAACAAGAAATTTATCGAATATCGCTCCTAATTTTTAATTATTAATTTATTTTTTTTATTGACTTTAAGACTTAATAATAATAATAATAATGATAATAATAAATATTATTTAAACAAATATGTAAAAAATGAAATTGTGCTTTAAAGATGTAAATGTGCAAAAATATGAATGCAGAACATGCAGAAAAATGCATTACGTAAAATGAGTTATTTTTGGTTGCCCTACTTATTAAACATTATTAAGAAAATTGATTTTTTGTTTAAATAATTCTATTAATAATAAATAATAATTATTTTAATTCTAATAATAATGTTGAAATTCATATCTGTTATTGTCAATATTTCTGCTTAATTCTCTCGTAACCGAAACCAATCCCAAAAATATTTTTGAAAGGTGTGAATTGAACGATTTCATATGTCATGATTGGTTTAGAAACTTTCAAAAAAATGATTTTGATCTCGATAAGCGAATAAAGATCGATAAGACTCATTGTTTCACCAATATCTATTAGAGGAGGATAGAATGGATGAGAGCACAAATAAAAACCATTTCAGTCATGTTGGAGAAATAGGTTTAGTGGAAGATGAGACTAAAAAAGGAAAATGAACTTACTTTCAGAACCAATTGAGCCAACCCAGTCATGGGCAAGCACTGGGCAAGCACTGAGCAGGCATACACATTATCTTTTGACAAATCCCTGTATATATTAAATATAAATGATGTAATCAAGAAAGCACATTGGATTTTTTTAAGACGAATTCTTTTTCAGTGAATACGATTGATTTATAAGTTTTAGCTTATATAACTTAACAAAATAAGAGATGTCACGGTTGAAATAAATGGTAAAGTATTTGTAAACAGAAAGTATTTGAATTTGGTAATCTTTTCCGATTAAGAAACGGATTCGCCGAAAAACCATTTTTGACACATTCTTTTTTTAAGAAAGGTAAAAGTGTTCAATTTATCACCAGTAAGATTTATGAACTCTACGAACAAGGTACTATGTCCACAGAAACAATTCAAAAATGGTTTATGAAATTCAATAAAGATATTATGACTCAACTGCTATATTTACCTACACACCCCCCTTATGATCACCATATATTATTATATCCCTCCTAATTGTATTAACCGATGGGAATTTTAATTCTCACTTGAATGACTTCTCCAGTAAGCCAATGGATTTCTATCAGATTTCTATTTTCAAATATCGGACCAATGGCGAAGAGTAATTGAACAGAATGGAAAATATTTTGTTAAATAAGACTGTTAAAAATTGTTTGGTTTTTCTTAGATTTGCTTGGTCAAAATATACAGGACTTTCCAAATGACTTAATATTTTGAAAACTGTATTGTCTTTTTCTTACTGGATAATTTCTATCAAAATTTAGAGGAAAATGTTTTCTTTTGTTGAGATTTTAATGTAACTATTTTAACACTATTTAAGGATAGCAGTAAAAAGATTGAGGATATAAGAAATGTGAAACAAAGTTGTACTCAATTATTTTTCTGTATCAGTTTTAATTGGAACACAAGCCAAGATATTCAACAAGATATATTGAATGTTACTCGAAATTAGTTTGGAGAAACGTATTTCGTCAGTATCCTGATTTCTAAGACATTCTACAATTTTATAACTATTTTTATAATTATTTTTTTAAAATTATTTTATTTTATAAGTATTTAATTTATATATTTGCTTGATTTACCAATGTCAAGTTCAACAGTACACGATATTGTCTGGCTTATTTATTTCCTTGAATTTTAAGTAATACAGATTAAAACAACGATGTATTTCAACACGATGTAAATAAAAGGTTGTCCCATAATAAATGACATATTTTGTAGTCAAAATTTCTATATCTGTACTCACTAGATGCGAACGATAAATGAGATATAACAATATATCATTTTAAAAGGTTATTTTCTGCTCTATCTATCTGTATAGTGATTATTTATTATACATATCAAATGTATTATCAAATATTGGTTGTTATTTATCAATATAACCTCAATTATATCAATTATATCTTCAATCAATCTAACTGTAAAAGTAGGTGAATGAAATTTTCATATTAATATTATTATTAAATGATATGGTAAAACAAGAACTTTAAATAACTAAAATCATGAATAACTTTTGACTCAATGTGATATTTTAGATAATTGATGGAAAAGTTATTATTATCCAAACAAATCTTTTTATTTATTTTGCAAAATCTTATAGAAAAAAATATTCTTTGTGGAATTCTTTTAAAAAAAGATTATTTTATTTTATATTTTTTTTGAAAATATTCATTTGATAATAATGCGACATAAGTAATTATTATTGAAAATAATATAACAATTTCAGAGGAACGAAAATTATTTGTGGGGATGCTAAATAAAAATCAGACTGAAGAAGATGTCAGAAGACTCTTCAAATCATTTGGAGAGATTGAAGAATTGACTGTATTGCGGGATCAAAATGGAAATAGCAAAGGCAAGCACTGGTTTTATGCGCCATAATTCTTATTTTTTTGTTTTACTAATTGGAAAATAAAAATAATCTAAAATACTTTCACCAGTCGACATATTAACGGAAAAAAAGAATTGAAATACTTATTCTATTCATTCTATTTCTATCGCCTTACATTCCCGTGGAATTCGTTGTTCTTACAATAATAGAATTCCATTTCGTTCCTCAAATGTGACAATTAATGAAAAATTCAGTGATAAAAATACATCATTTTACGTTTTTTGACAGTTTGACAATTGATAAATTATAAATTACGATGCTCTGATTTTTAATTCATTTAATTTTTAATAGAAATTTTTTAAAAAAAAATTATAATTTATTTTTTGTTTTTTTTTCAATGTAATTTTTGAACAAATTAATTATTTAAGTGAAAAATCAATGTTTTATTTCATGGCAGAAATTT
This sequence comes from Bipalium vagum, assembly GCA_037834085.1. NCBI lineage: Eukaryota > Metazoa > Platyhelminthes > Tricladida > Geoplanidae > Bipalium > Bipalium vagum. Next base: position 12,634 of record JBBMKC010115496.1, read on the forward strand.
TGACCAATTTTTTTTAAAATGATTAATTAATTATTTTTTAATTTAACCATTTCTATTGCACACACATACACACACATGTGAACCATGTTAATTTGAAAATAGATAAAATAATAAAATCTGATTTGTTTTAATGAGCTGTGCAAATTACTTAATTAAAAAATTATTAATCAATTTAATCAGTTTACAATGTAATTAATTATTTATACAGATTTTTTTTCGTTTTCAAATTGTCATTTTTTGCTCAAGTTTATTAATTAAACCATTTTTCTCCGTAATTGGGATTCGGAATTGTTAGTTCAGAGGAAAATTACGTGAAAGTAATTAAAATCTTAATTAAAAATGTAAAGAATAATTAAAGAAAATTTAATTAATAACATGATAATAATTGATATTTTAAAATAATAAATAAAGTATCCGTCACGAGCTTCCTAATACAATTTCTGTCCATAAGATATCGGCAGGGGGTTTTGTGTACTTATCAATTTTATACAATTTCCTTGCCGACTTTCTGTCAGAAAATAAATGAAGACGAGTCTAAGTAGACATTTGTTCACAAATAATTATCGAAGACTTTCATTTAATAAAGAAGAATAAAAGAAATGGAACGGTCTTGGGAAGTCTTAGCATCCTTTCTTTATGAAAAATCATTGAGACTTGATACTTAATAATATTTTTTTCGTATTCTCCTTCAAAATATATTTAAAAGTGACACCGTTATCCCCAAATGTCTTCCCATCCTTAAGCTAGACAATGAAGAGTCCCACCAAAGATGTATGTAAGGTATGGAACTATATAGAGCGGAAGGTCCTTAAACCAGTATCGAGAATTAGAAACGCAAGAAATTTCTTGTTTGTTTTTCTCAATTCCTCGGCCTTCTTTACTGAAATGGAATAGAACTTGGTCTTCCGTCGAACATAGGAATAGAAAAATCAATAAGAATATTTTTTATGGTTTTAAATGAAACGTATTTATGATATTTTGTAGAAAGGTAATGAAATCATTTTCACTGAAATGACTTCCCGTTTCTTTTGTCTTTGTACGTTATGGAATAATGTAGTGAAACAAAATAATGTTACTTAATTGTTTTTGTATTAGGTTCACCTTTTATTAATAGTCAAACGGATCATCAATAGGAATAACCAATTATTGAGAATGAAATACTATACGAGGCTAATTGAAAAGGTTGTGGAACATAATTAAGAATAAGTTATTCAATAAAACAAATTTTTCATCAAAATAATTTCCCAAAAACCCAATGCATTTGTTACAGAGGTTCTTCAATTTATTTACCAAATTCGGAAAATGATATTTACGTCTGCTATAACTTCGTCTTTTGATGAGAGCCACTTATTATGTACAATCATTTCAGATTTGGGAACCAATGGAAAGCAGATGGTACCATAATATGGCGGACTTTTCAGTAATCTATAATGTAATTCCTTCAATTTGACCACTGAATGGACGCATTTTTGGGTTGCCTCATTGCCTTGATGAAAAAAAAATTTTTTGGCTAAGCCTTGTCTATTCTTACGAATGTTTGCATAATTGATGCAAAAAGGCAAATATTATATTCACCTATTCATTTTTTGGAAGGTAACCAATTAACAAAATAACTTTAGAATAAAAAAAACCTGATGCTATAACCTTTGCGACGATTTCGTCCATTTACGCTGTTTTGGAACTGAGCAGCCAAGCTGAGTCCACTCTACAGCTTTCAGTCTCAAGACTGAATCATAATAGTCAATCAAAGTTTCATTAATTGTTACAAATCAGTTTTATTCTAAAGAATAAGGGCCAAATGTTGGGTTTTTATTTTTACTCGAAATTCTTTTTGATCAAAATTTGAGAAATCTGGGATCTGTCTTGTATATTGGTTTCTCCTTCAAATTGTTGAACGCACGTTCAATTAATATTTCTATGACTTCATATATTTGAATCAAAATCAGTTGATGATCACAAATGGAATCAATCATTTGCTGCAATGTTGCACTTGTGTGTAATCCCGAATGACAATCATCTCCAATGGTTTCATGCAAACTTTGGAACATCAGACCCCATTTGGAAACTATAGATTGTGATGACGCAATATCACTTAGTACTTTTACCATTTCATTATGAATTTGCATAGGTCTCACACCTTTTCTATAAAAAAATTGTTAATAGAGCGATTGTCAATCTCTTCCATTCGTAAAACACGTCACTTTAAATTGCATTAAATGAAAATTAATTTGGCAAATGACCTTGACATTGTGTATGAGTTATTATGAATAACGGTTTTTAAAATTGCACATAATTCATAGTTATAAAACTGTGTCAAAGGTGGCGCTCCACGAAATTCTCAATTAGCCTATTATTATAAGTATTGTATATATTTCATTTTTTTAGTTTGACATCCTAATTTTAATGTCATCTTTAATGCTGGAAGTGTATTTTAGGATTACTTGTAAAAATATTTTATAATAATTTTTCATTAAGGGTGTGCTTTTGTAAAATTTTCTTCACAAATTGAGGCTTTAGCGGCAATTTCGGCCCTCCACGGAAGTCAGACAATGCAAGTAAATGGGAAAACTACTTTTATACTTACAATAAAAAATCTTTAACAGGGTGCTTCATCCAGTATTGTAGTTAAGTTTGCTGATACAGAAAAAGAAAGACAAACAAGAAAACTCCAACAGCTAATAAATCCCTTGAATATCATGAATTCCTCAATCGCTCTAGCCCAACTTGGTGGAAACATATATGGACAGACCATAATTGATGTTTGCATAACTACAAGCTTATTTAAATTACCATTTTCACTATTCTAGAACCAATTTTCTCCACCTCGAATTTTTAATCCCGTTGCCGCTTTATCGTTTCAGCTTCAACAAACTAGTGGTATACCGTCTCTAGCAGGAATTACTGGATTATCTATAAATCCATCAAATGGTCAAGCGTTTTTAGATCCCATAGCAGCTAATCATACTGCCATTCTATCCCCTCTTCTTGGGTCAGCTCAGGCCTTTCAGCTCAATGCAGGAGGAAACTATATAGCCCAGAATCCCAATGGTCCTTCTTTTGCAATGATAAGTAATCCAGGTTTTACCACTGCTGGAATAACCATGAATAACCAGAATCATAACTTACCAGTATCGGATGTACATTCCAGTTCTCAGATAACAAATATTTCTGACTCCTGTATTAACGTTTCTTTGTATCAAAATGCTTGCCTCGGGGGCCAATTTGTAAATACTAGTGAGATTTTCTTTTTACCTTTTATATAAATAAGTTATTTTTGAGGATAAATTTCAAAAATTATATATATTTAACAAAAGTATTAATATAAAATAATAATAGTAAAATTAGACATGGAAATTGGTTCCCATCGTCTCGATATAGATTAATTATTATTATAAATATTTGTCATGGAAAATAAAACCAAAAAGTAATATTGTAATATAACTATAAGATATCAATAGTCAGTATTTGTTTTAAACGATTAAATATATTTTTTATTTTAGTAAAAATGCAAAATCATAGATAAAGAAAACAGCATTTGCGGGAATCATTATTATTTTGCTACAATGTAAAGAAATCAGCAGATAAATTTCATAGATTAATTTATTTTTATATTTATTTTCATAAGAAAAAAAACAATGGGAATTAATTTCTATACCTAATAATAATAATAATAATAATAATACTAATACTAATAATAATACTAATA
>JBBMKC010115606.1:0-16337 GCA_037834085.1 Bipalium vagum
CTATTTGTATGGGATGTGGCACCATCTTGCTAAAAGTAAATATTCTCCACATTAAAATCATTCAGATAAGGCTTAAGAAATATTTAACAGTCAAACAATTACTGTAACTGTTTTACCTGCAGCATTTTCGAAAAAGTATGGACAATATTGACTTTTGATTTGAATAAATTCGTATCAGATTATTCAGAGTGTGAATTTATTCAACGATATTCTTGGAGGAGAAACAATCAGTATTTATTTTATTTTTGAAATCCATGAAGGTGATTCAGCATGATTTTACAATGAGGCCTATCTAGTTTGGGAATCCCTAGACGACCGAACGTGACCTAGTGGGCGACCGGGGGACCGATTGTCGCTGAGGTTGAGAGAGTTTTCTTTTTGTTATTTCACATTTGATTTAATCGACATTTGATGTAATTGACATTCGATATTATTGACATTTGAGTATTATAGTTTTAGCATCTGTAGTACATTTTTGATGAACTTAAACATTTATTGTGATCTGTTTGAGTATTGATTGCTTTCATATTGAGAATTGTAAAAAAGTTTTTTGTGTATTTTGGTTCACACTAGTGCACACAGAGATAAAGTTTTATAGGGATTTTGTTGACTTGATAGATGATAGATTTTTGTGGTAATTTAAATTTAACGAACACGATATCAACAAAGTGAGGAGTTAGGGAAGTTTGAGATAAAAGTTACATATATTTTATTTAAATATTACATATATTTTTCTGGTGCCCCTCTTATTAAAAGCATTTTTTCTTAAATTACAAACGGTTAAAATTGAGATTTTCTTTAATGAGCAATTTATTTAAACAAATTTTTAAACATATTTTTTCAAGAATAAATTAACAAAAAAATATTTCCAAATATTATTGATAAATCCGGATAATTCGTATCAATAAAGTTTTTTTTCACTTTGTTGAGAATAATTTAATTGAATTTTATCCTTTCGAAAATTACCAACTATCTTGTTCCGAGACAGGAGACATTTTCAATCATACATTACCTAAAAGATCAGATCTTGGTTTTCGACTCCGCGATCAATCTATAGCGCCGTTCTAAAGGCTGGAATATCGGCACGATTTTCTTGATGATCGTCCAGGAAATTCCTGTGAACTCTGAGACATTGTCGTGAAGAGATTTGTTCAATTATTTATGCCTTTTGCGAGCAATAACACGAAACGCTGTATATTGTAATAAATACCTCACCATTACCTCAAACTGTCAAGGTAATTAACAATAATCTCACTCGTGAAACAGATGAATTATTTATCGTAAAGGCAGACTGTCATTTACTTTATTATTTTTTTCTTTTATCCTTTGACTATATTTTTTTTATTGAACATTATTAATTTAAACAGACTTTTTTATTTTTTAAAAATTATTTATTTCATCTTTAAAAAGTTACCAAAGTCCGCGAAACTGAGTTTTATATTTAATCAAAATTATTATTATTTTGTTTATTTAAATTAAATTTTAATTAATTAAATTTCAAATTAATTTCTCTTTTTAAGTTTGTAAATAAAAAAATAATATACGTTGGTGAATCAAAAAGTAAAGATACAAAGCATTTAATATTTTTCGTAGATAAGCAATAAAACCATAATACGTTATAACTTGTTTGCTACAATAAAATAAGAAATATTGATTAAAGGAATATTTTTATATCAATTTTAGATAAAAAACATGAAGCCTGTTTTAAAAAATTGCACCAAATAAGAACAAAAAGCTGTTATTCGTTTTTTGTATGCAGGTGTTTCTTCAGCTGATATTCACCGAAGAATGCTTGCCCAATACGGAGTAAATAGTTTTAACCGACAAAACGTAAATATGTTGGTAAACAAATTCATAAATGGACGAACAAGCCTAAAGGATGAAGATCGGTCCGGAAGACCTGAAACATCGAAAACAGTTGATAACATTGCACAAGTTGAAGAAATAATCAAAAAAACAGGTGACTTACCTATTTGGACCCATGAAAGAGAAATTAGAAGGAAAAAATCGGTGAAAGATTTCTTGAAAGCAAAAGACAAAAACGTCTTTGCTAAAGGAATGCAGAAGTTAGTTGACAGATGGACGAAGTGCATCGAAAAAAATGGTGATTATGTTGAAAAAAAATTGTCTGTATATGTTATAATTTTTGAAAATAAAATAATATAAAGCTTGTATCTTTACTTTTTGAGTCACTCACATAAATTCAAGTTGATTTTTAAGTTAGAGTTTTATGAAAATTTTCGATAATCTACTTTTTAAATAGAAAATTTTTTTTTAATGATTTTTAATAAAAAAAGAAAAAATTGATAAAAATGTTTGCTCAGAAATAAAAAACTGTTATTATATTTTATAAAAAAAATAATATAAAATTGATTGAAATTTTAAAAATTGAAAAAATTCAGCTAATTTAAACAAAAGAATAAAAAAATATTTATCAGATCATCTGCTTTTAGTGTGAAAAAAGCTCTTCAATTACAAATAAAATATTTAACAGGATAATGTTGTCTTACACGTCTCTTTTTATTTTTTCAATTTTATTTATCAAAATAATTCAGGAAAATATTCATAATTGCAATAAAAAAATTTTTCAACGTAAATTTAAAATAATTAATTTTAAAAAATTTTTTCAAGGAAAATGATAAAAAGAGTGAATTAATTTATACCATGAGAATCTTCAATCTTAAAATCAAATAAAAATGAATAAATAAAACCAATAAAATAATCATTATAAAATTGAGAATCTTCAATTTTACAACCTAATAAAAATAAATCAATAATTTTTTAAAAAATATCGAATTAAAAATTCAATGGTTTGATAATTTAATTGGTTTGAAAATTCCTTTTTCCTGTGCAGAAAAAATAACTATGGGCTTGTAACTTGTTGACGTTAGTATAGCGACCATGGTGAATTTTAATTTGCCCATACTAATCAACATACTAATCAGGGTTTGTCACGTCATTTGTAGGTTTTATCATTACATTTTTAATTTTTTGCTTTATCTTTAATAAATGGATAGAGCCTTTTTCCATAAATATAAAAAATATAAACGTAATTTGTATCGAAAACAAAACATAATCAAATATATTTTTTGTAACAAATCTTATCCAACGTCAACATTTATCTATAAAAAATCTTGGGTATTGATTTATGCTTCTTGGAAATCGTTTTCAAAAGGAATAGAATTCTTTGAGATGAAAGAGAGAAAGAGAGGTTAAGAGCTCTTAAGTTACACTATCAAAACTATAATTGTTGGCTGAGGAAGGAAGAAATCATAAAGTTAAAAGCTCAATACTTTAAAATAGAGACAAACAAATCACATTGATCCAGATTTATGAATAGTCTGATCCAGAGATAATGCAACAATCAGAAATATAAATCTTACAGATCATAATCAATGTTGTCACTTATATTATTTTAAAATTATTTTTTTCTCAGTGTCTGGCTTAAAATGCAAAAAAAATTCGTTGAAGTTTTCACAATTTTTTATATCATTACTTTTATCGATTGGTAGTTTTCAATGTTTTCTTTATGATTATCTTAACTTCCTATTGATCAAACCTACCACAAGTAGATTTTTCTCTTGCTTCACAACTAAATATATTCGAATTATCTGGAGTAGTCCACTTGCAGAAAATTCCAGAGTTTAAGGTGTCTCCATTGATGAAGGAGTCGAGTGGTTAGTAAATTCTCCCTGTTTTCATTTCCACTTCAAGCCAATGAAAATATTGAAAGATTTTACAAAAATTTCTAAAAATATATTTCAGAAATGAGATCCGAAAATATTTATTTTTAAGGATCAATTTTAGAATTTGTTTAAATGTGTCAAATAATTTTTCAAGGTTGTTTTATTTTGAATTTAGATTGTATAAATTTTTGTTAAAAATAGTACCATTTTTTTATACCAATCCATTATACCAATCTACCTTTGTTTTAAGAATTTTTTTTCATATTCTCAATATTTCATCAGTATACAAAATGTTTAATTAATGATAAATTTTTATGCTTGTACGATTTTTGGTACCGAATACTTAATGATCATTTAAACAAATTTCATTGAATTTAAAAGGAATCTGGAAAGAAAAACTAAAATGATATAAAAGCTGTCCACTAATTATTGGCTTGTGCACATGAAATTTCGGATTGTGCAATCATTTTTGAATGAAATATCACATTTAAATATAAAATAAGAACTCTAATACAATTATACAAGTCCAGATGTTTTTAAAAGTATTTTTGTGCTTTTGTTTATCAAATGGTACCCGAAGACTGAAACAGATTAGTTGCTTTTCAAAAATCTGTATATTAACAACAAAGTAATTGAAAAATTAAGTTTGTTTAAATATTTTAATTTGTAAATTAAAACTGGCAATTTTATTTGAAAAGTACGTTTAAGTAATATTTTCAGTGATATAATAAAGTATGTAGAAGCTTGAATATAGTTATAATGATTGTAAGATAAATTGAAAATTAGTCGGGGGATGTAGCTCAGTGGTCCCGGTATCTCCGATTAATTTTCAACTAACAACGATTTTTCAACGATTGATTGCGTTGTCGAATAATAACGACTAAAGTCAGAGATTTTAAATGAATGGGGTATGTTGCTCAAAGTCAAGAAATGGCGGATTGTGGATAAATAATTAAAACCGCGGTGAAAGTTGTTTATATTTCTACCATCGTATATTCGAAAAACAAAAAAAAATTTTAAAATTATTTTTTTCTGTTTTAGTCTTTTAGTACCATTGGGTAACCAAAACACAAAACTGTAAACAAAAGACAGTTATGTAAAGCGTAGTTTTGCCATAAATTCTTGTCCGCGGGAATTCGAATAATTAACCTAAATTTTAATTTGTTAATTACACATTTGAATAATTTGTTTAACTGCTCTTCACTTTATTAAAAAGATAATAAATTAAGTAATTATTATGAAAATTAAATTTTTTAATTTGTTTAAGTAGTCCTGCCAAGAAATCATAATTATGGAAAAAGTAAATGTTACTAAACAAATTATTTATTGATTAATAAATAATGGAACTTTGGAATCAAAAATATTAAATTTTTTTTCTAAATGATTAATAAATAATGTGAAAAGTGTCAGTCATTTGTGTAATAAGACTTTGAAAAAGGAAAAGGATGTAAGCCAAGGAAGTAGGCAATAACCCCAGAAATATTATATTCTTATAAGTGTTAAAACAAAGTTTTACTGATGTTTAAAATGTATAAAAACAATAAAATTGAAAAGTATTTTAACACTCAGACGGCTGAAGAAATAAACTTACGCAATAAGCTGAATATATACACTTGTAACTATATTTGTCAAAAAACATATATCAATAATTATTTCAATCAATAATCAATTATATATACTAGGGTGAGTCAAAGTGTTAAAGGTCTTAATTAACAAAACATGAAAAGCCTGTAAAAAAAGAAATCAAATTCAATCTTAGAAAAAAAATCTATTGTGATCTATTTGATCCTTTTGGCCAAATTTTAAATTACGACGCGAAGAATTCGTTGATTTTGACCTTGGTGTATTGCAAACTGGCAAAGGTTCGCCGTGAAGGAAATAAGCAATCGACCTGAAAAGATAATAGCCAGTAGGCGATTATACAGGATACTCAACCAGCTCGATCACATCAAGATGTTGAAGTTTTCGCTGGGTTTGCGGACGGTGTTGATGGAGGCATTATCTTGCTACAGGAGAACTTGTAGATATGTCAAAAAAATCAGATTAATATGACTTTTCAAAAATATAAATTTTCAAATCAAAATGAATTTTTTGGAACTTTGCTCATTTTCCTGTAAGAAGGTATTTGGCTGACCAAAAGTTTCTTAGAGTCTCAAAATATAATTTATAAATTTTATTCTTATCTGTAACTTTCCAATTAAGAGACCAATTTATTATTAAATTTTCAATGGAAGTTAAAATGGAACTGTTGATGAATCTTCTGGTTGATGTTGTTTTGTCCAGTTTAATTTTCATAAGCAGGATTTGAAAGACAAGCCAAAGACCGGATGAACCCAAGTGTCTTTTTTCAATGTATCGATTCAATAACATTTGGAATGATATATATCAGTCTGGGTAAAAATAAATGTTTGGTAACTTTTTTAAAGAAAATATTTGAATTCTTTTTGTTGAAAATTATGTATTGATTAATAATTGTATTTCGTTATTAGAGTAAAATATAAATTGATTGTAATTATTTCTAATTATATATATATATAGATAATATATAAATAGATAATAGAAATATTGGAGTTTAATGAGGCTGATCGAAAATATGTTTTGCGATTTGGGGGAGGAGATGAGAATCTGGCCATCGACCTTTGACTTTAAATTGTCACTTGTTGAAAAAAGGCATTGAGTTAGATTCTCAGTAATCCACACGCGAATTTCCCTATAAGTCTGATTGTTCTCAGAAGAATATCTGTAACAAAATACAACAACAATTATTTTTGTGCAAGATTTACTGACAGCTTATCATACTGGTCCAGGAAAAAATTTGATTGAACTAAAACTATACTTTAATTTATTTAACTCAAAAAAAAATATAAATAAAATATAAATAAATTTATGAAGAAAACGATCATTCGGAACAAAATTCCCCTTTTAGTTATTTTCTTTTTTGTTTAATACTTTCTCCAACCTTTTTAATGTCTAAAAATCAGAATATTCCCAAAAAATCTTTCAATATTTTTTAAAATAAAAAATCTAATTAAATTCACAACAGAATTAATTGGTCATTAAAATGACAGAATTAATACAATTTACGATTTAATTAATTTCTAAATAAAAATAATTACAATTTTGATGATATTAATTAAATAATGAAACAAAAATTAAATATTATCAATTTTGATGAGTGAATAATGGGAAAAAATCGATTTCATGTTGATTTAAATGTGAATTTTTCATTTTATTAATTTTAAATTGATTATTAAGTTTTAATTAAAAATCATTAAAAAAACAATGGGATTCAAGACTAAAATGTCATCAATCACGGAAATATTGATTACATAGAATTTAAATTCAAGTAATTACAGACTCCGTGAGTAATGGACAAACATAATAAATCAACAGGTGTGTTGGCAGATTATGCGACGAGGTGTGTGCGTAGGTGTGTATACGTGTTTCTAAGTAGGTGTTGGTTAGTATTCATATAATGATGCCTACCATCAGGTGATGTATACCACAAACAAGCATTAATAAATACACACACTCACAAACACACAAACACCCTCTTTTGAGCTTGTATATTCAATGATTTTGATAAACAAAATCGAGCCAAGTTTTCGTGGAGATGATGCATATGTTTTGTGTTAAAGCGATTAATTTTTCGTGAAGATCTCTTTTTTTGTTATGGATAATTTTTATTTTTATATATACAATTTCCTTTTAATCATTTCCATCATTTGCAACCGGTAAAGGGGACTTTTTGAAAACAAAGTCAACAACAACAAAAAAAAACAAATTGTTAATCGAAATTGGCCCCTTTGCATCAAATACTCTACAAATATTTTGCAGCGTTGACGACGCTTCCAATTTCACACCCGCGCATACATCCGCGCGCACACAACGCGCACACCGACGACCATTTGACAAAGTCATCAGCTCCAATCAATTTCTATTGGTCAACAGTAATTGACAGAGCTGATTTACAGTGATAGCCAACGCTGAATTGTGATTCTGCCTCAAGTTAAGAACTGTGGCCCAGAAGTTGATGCTAACGTCAATTTGTAAGTGTATATTTAGCTGATTTAAAGGCAAAATTAAAATTTGTCCAGCTCGTTCTCAGCGATCGAAGGTAATATATTTTTCATGGTAAAAAGTAATACTTCATAATTTTATTAAACGAAAATTTTCATTTTTCCCCACCCGGGGTCCTTTTTCCATTCAGACTGTTTTCCCCAAATTGGTGGTACCTTTTCCCAACCAGGTTGTTTTCCCCAAATTGGTGGTACTTTTTCCCACCCGGATCGTTTTCCCCACATTGTTGGCACCTTTTCCCATCCGGATCGTTTCCCCCACATTGCTGGCACCTTTTCCCACCCTCTCTTTTCTTTCTTTGGACATTTACCTGTAAAAACTGCAGATTTATCATTGCACCTCACTGGATCTTCATTTGAACAGGTCACAAATACGACCAGAAAACACAATGTTACAATAATCATCTGAATATAAATATAACTGATAATAATAATCATTATGATAAAAGGAAAGTAATATAAAAATAAAATCTTTAGTAAAGAACAAAGCCTGAAAATTTTTTTTTAATCTTTTTTCTGCGGGTTCTTTTTAAAAAAAATTTTATTTCCATAGGAGAAAAGTCCCCACCCACATAAAAATATCAATTACTTTTAACATGTGGAAAGGTATTTTGTTTTAATCGAGCGAAGAATCTGCCTTAAGTAGTGACCGATATGCTGTTTGTTCAACAAATTAACTTCCACTCCTTAATGCATTTTTGTGTCAACATGGACATATTTTTTTATTTATTTTTCTTGGTAAACGTGATCCTAATTGAGACACTTTAGCTTTTGCTGTCAGATGGTGTACCAAAACCGTTTACGTCTTGGTCCCCATCAACCAGCAATAATGAAGTGATTTGCATCGAAACTTGAAAAGAATAAATTCAATATTGAATTGTTTTATTTATATTTAAAAATGCTGTCCAACGTTCAGTGTTGATTAAAATTAGTCAATTTTTACCGTATCCTTTGAAGCCTCTACGGATTGGTTAAGGGTTGCATTTCCTCTGATACGGGAGTGATCCGTCAGATGATGGAGAAAAGTTGGTGAAAATTGTGAAAAGTTTTCTTTTTTCGGTGAGTAAATTACAATTTATCGATTTCATCAAGATTTATACTTTATATTATATTTATATATAATTATTTATATTTACAGATTGTTTTTGGTGTATCATTTAAAATTATTATCGGAAAGTTTTTCTTTTATATATTTTATCACATCTAAAACGGATAAGCGTTAATGCTATTAATTGTAAAACGATTTTTGAAATAGTTCTAAATAAAATGAATATTTTGTTTGAATCAACTCGAATAGAAGTTTATTAATTATTTTATATATTCCAATTTCCAATAATAAATTAATTTTTCCTAATTAAATAAATTGAATTAATCACTTCAAAACCTGCCTTTCTTTTTCGTTATAAAAATTGTTATATTTTTATTAATTTAGGCTTATTTCTTCGGACGAAGTCATTTCTTCAGAAAAAGTATTTAATTGTAGGAAGAACCGATTTCGTCCGCTTTATGAATAATTATATATGAAAGAACTTTTCAAATAATCATTATAGTAATAGTCAATGAATGGCTGTCGTTTGGGCTGTAATGATTTCAGTCGACTCTATTATGTGTGTTCCTCATTAACATTGAAAATGGATACCGACTGCAGTTCTAATAAATGGTTCTTAACTCTGAAGAGTTTTAAATGGGGGGAGGGGGTGGTTAAATGGTCCTCCCTAAAGTTGGAATAAGGAGTAAATAGTTGACTGATGAACAGGTTTGAGACCGTACAACTGTTGAAGACGATTTGGTTATTATGTATCGTAGCAATTGGAAAAATCGGTCATTATAATAATTTCCTAAACTGCCTTAACAATAAAAGATTAATGAAATCAATTCTAAATCACAAATTAATCAATTTTATTGTTATTGGAAAATTCTGTTACTAATACCGAAACTGATATCCAGATATTATAATTTTCTGTGTACCATATTTTTCCATAATAATAACAAGTTAATCAATAATGCAGTCTCATCTTTATTTACATCTTTTTTTCCACCAAGCAGTAGATATCAATACACCAGAATTTACCAGGTAAGATCTCGCAGTTGTTGAGTCATTGTTGTCAAAGATGGTAATCGAACGGAACTAGATCACTCAAAATAGTATGAAAACACGAAGAGGTCTATAAGAATTGCGATAATCAATAATAAAAATAGTGTGGTAAAAGTCTTTTTTTCTAAGTCACATATTCTGGGATCATGGCTTCAAGTAAAGTAATAGTTAAATTTTCCTTTATATAATAGTTCTGGCGAGTTGTTATCGTCTAGTTGTAAACCCATATGTTACATGTCAAAAATTATTTCCTGATATTTGCAATTGGTCAGCAAAAAGCTGATACATAATTATTGATATCAAAGTCCCCTTTGAATCAGATGTCTCTTTTTAATGTTAAGATAAAGTAAACAAGTAAATATCAGATTTAATTAGATGAAACTAGTCAAACTCGGGAAGAACATGGTGCTCTGACATCAGAAAATTTATAGTCGGAACTGGAAGCTTGTGAATTCCGTCAAACTAAAAAACTCGGGGCCTTGTGATTTATAAAAGTCAAAATTAACAGTATAATGGAAAAATGTGCTGTCACAGCAATCATCGAAATTCATAAAATTTGGAAAAATTCATAGCTAGAACAGAAACAAACATCTAAAAATTTCCAATGTCTATCACAACCATATGCTTGATTTAAAGTATATCACGGTTTTTGTTTTTGTGCCATAAGAAGTTGTTAACTATCTTCCAATATTGATTTTCATTAATGGTTTTCATTTTCATTTCCGAAAAAGTAATGATCAATCAATTTTATAGTCCAAAACTCAAATTTTGATTGGATAGAGTTTTGTGGTTTCTTGGATCATGTTTTTTGACCGAAATGACTATCAAGTCTCTTTTTTGACCTATCTCAATTTTTCATGTTAATATTAAAGAAATAAATATTCCATCCTATGCAATTATGTTTTAAGGGAAAACAGTTAGGAAAACTATAATTATTACTGATTGGTTTTTAAATTTAAAGAAATTCAAAGTACCTTAAATAAACGTGTCCATTAAAAAAAGCAATACTTTTGGACCATCTTTTTTTCTTATTTCTTTTTGATCTTTACTTAGTTTATTTCTCTTTTTTTCACCAATCTTGGGCAGCACAGAACACAACAAATGTTCATCATTCACTCACATAAAAGGAAAACCAAGACTTATCTGAGTGTAGAATGGATAACTCACAACTCCCTTAACACACCAGTTCCTAATTATTCCGAAAATACCTTGATGTACAAAATAAATCCCATTGCTATATCACTTTCCAACCTCAAAGATATTGTCGTGTAGATGAGCGAATGAATCAGAATACAATTCCTTGATTCATTCATTGATGGTTACTTATTGACCCTTTATTGTTCTTACGATTTTATAAAAAATATAGATAAATAAATAAGGGATAAAAATAAAGATAACTTTTTAAGTTCTTGGTCATAGCTGTGAAGCTAGAAGCGATGGGTCCCGAGAAGATCATAAAAGTCAATTCCTGAAGACACTGGCGTTTCAAAATCTGTCGTTATTAATTTCTATGCAGAAATGAGGAAGAAATGTGAGATTTTTTCTTGAAAATTAAATAAAAATTGGAGAACCCATGTTCTAAACTGTTTAAAGATGAAATTTATGTTCATCGAACTGTCAACCACAAGATGATAGGGAGACTGGTGCTCGCACGCAAAGATTTGAATCGATTTGGGGGAAAACTATGGTGATCTCTTAAAGGAATGTGGCGCTAAAATATTCAATCGAGAAACTGTAAACCAGTTTTTTATTTAATAAATTTACAAAAAGAAAATTATTTACTTTTGTTATTTTTACGATTTGTTTCAAGTCTCTTTTTTGACCGGTCAATCGTTTCAAGTATGTTTTTTTGACCGGTCAATCGTATCAAGTCGGTCAAGAAAAACATTATCCGGTTTCTCAATTCATGATTGTCTTAAAAATTGTTTCAGAAGGATTTTCTTTACTATTAAATTGTCACATATGAAATGTCCGAATTTTGAAAACTTTTCTAACTAATACAAGTCAAGTATTAATTAATTATTATTATAAATAACTATCATATAAAATTTATTAATATATCAATTTGAAATTTGAAAAAGGAATAATCGTTAGATAATCTTTGTTTTAATTTTAGAATTATTTATCAAAATTTCAGATGACAAGGAATTAAAAATAAAAAACACGGAATTGCGAACTATATTTTTATTTAAATGGAAATTGAAGCATGATTGAACATAAGCTGCCCAAGACAATTTTTTCCGCATTGGAGACGGTTCAGTTAATGAACGAATAATTCGCGTTAGTTCGACAAATTTCAAAAAGGTTACCTAACCATGCTCAATGTTGGCAGATAGCACACCAGTGTTCTAATTAGTAACGACGATTTACGAATCGAGGTTGAATTAAATACTAACAAAACCAATCGAGAACTTGGAAAAAAGTTGAAGGTTAGTCGTCACACTATTTCGAGACATTTGAAATAATAATGTTTAATTATAAAAGGTATTTTGTACTGAATCAGGTAACTTGTTTATTTATTAAGTTTACAGTGGTTTTAGAACGGTCACAATGGCAAAAAGTAATAAAATATTTTCCAATAGTTTCCACAACATTAGATACAATTTTATAGTGAATTTTAAAAAAAAATTTGTACCTTGCTTAGTTTTTACTTTCCACAGTCAATTCTTAAGATTTACTGATAACAGTAATACAAATCACTTTACTGAGAAAAATCGACATCCAATTTAAAACTTCATTCCATTTTTGAAAACTTTGACGGAAATTATTTTATTTTACACCATTAATAATTTCTTTTATAAACTATTCTTATTCTTCATCTTGTATGATGGCGAATATTGGTCACTAGATATGGTTTTTTATTTAAGAAATGGGTTATATGAGTCATGTATAGTGCTGGACAATTTTTTTTGACCATCAAATTTTTTCAGTTATTAAACTCAAATCTTTTTATTATAATAAGTTGTACATATAAAAATAATTAAATATTTATATTAAGATTTAAGAATTAATTTAAAAAATCTAAAATATGATAATAAAGAAAAAATATTTTCACCATTTTATTTTGTTGTTAGATTTGTCAATAAATATGACCTTTAATATTTGTTTGAATATTATAACTAATTTAAAATCGTTAATAATTAAATTCAATTATTCATATTTTTGACATGTATTCAGCTGATTTCATTAACAAAGTTCGGGGCCTATACGAGAATAATAAAAATTACAGTAACAATGCATATAAAAATGTATATATGATTTCAGTTATCGTGTTTAAATAAGATTATTTTGTATAATTAAAAACTGAATACATACATATGTTTTATAATTGTTTATTTAATAGTTTTTCAGGTTAGTTTACTTGATAACGAGGACTTGGAAAATTCTACTTTGCTAAGGAGCCAATCCAACCAAAGGCAAATGTTCTTTTGACAAAGGATTTACGTATCGTGCCATACGCATGTTTGTTTTAGTTTAAAGAGGACTATGTAATATATTAATATTATTGTAGTTATTATTATTGCAGGTAGCGGAATACTTAATGTAGTTTTTTAAAATCAATTTTCAAATGGACAACATTTTATTCAATAATCAAACAATATGTTCACCAAATTATTTAACAACTCTTTCCAATCTCGAATACATCAATATTCCACCACACGCAAAACGAAATCTTCCGGAATGAATTTCAGGCTTCACGCGTGGACTTGTGGATTTAGAAAATTATATTTTTTGGACACATTCTTTTCTTTTTTTAATATAGATATATAAACACCATTTTTCATCGTCCGTGAAGATGAATCACAGAAATGGATGATGTTGTAGAGGTAAGCGATGTCGATCAAGTAGTGAAGTACACACCCTGATACAATTACCCTTGTTTGAGTCACCCAAATCATATGGTATCCATGCACCAAGTTTTTGCACCTTTCCCATAGTGTTGAGATGATTCATCGGAGTTTTAGGAGAACAATTCATAGTCTCAAAATTTGGTGTCCATTTATATTGGATCATCATTAAGAAGTACTTCCAAACACCATTCAAAAAACAAAAATGGTATTCCTGTTCTTTGTTAATCATTCATGTTGGATTTTTGAATTTTTAAAGCTTTTCTATTGCGATCTCTGTATTTCGAGCGATATATTTCATAAAAGTATAATAAAAAGTGGGAAATGTTCAATATTATCTAGGCACGTTTTTAAAAAACTGTATAAAAGGTTTATTATGAAAATAAAATGTTTACTTTAGAAAGGACAATTATTATCCTTTAGAATAAGTCAATAAAAACTGGATCAATATCTATTAAGTGTATAAAAATCTGGTTTTAATTACACGACATGAATTTATTGGACCGCCAAATATCTCTTGTAACAGAAAATAATTATCGTTAGTCAATAAAAAATGACATTAAATATTCCGGTATCTTATTTTTATTATCATCCTCATTTAATTAAAACTTTATTTTTATCTTTCACACACCGAAATCCATTTATTTCGCTTTCTGTATGGTGAAGTCATTCAAAAAACCGTTCTCATTTGATTATACCTGAAAGATGGATTACTGAAGACTTTGAGAACACTTAAACAATGTCGATTTTATTAAGCATCGAAAAAGGCGCGATTTGGAATTTTTGAAAAAAAATAAAATCAATTTGTTAATTTTTTTTTATTTTCGTTTTCCAAAGATGAGATCACTCTTTGTAAATCAGTCTTTTTTGTTGAAAATGGAAATGAAATTTGTGACGAAAATATTTTTGAAACATGACACCCGATTTGAAATTTTATAATAAATATAATGATAATAATATAATCTTCATAATTTCCATAATGCCCCAATTGAAAACGTATTGTTTCATAACCGATGGGCGAATTTTTCCTTGATTGGTTTGCTCTGATAATTTACATATCTCATTGTTATCATTATTCTGACTTCTGTCTACATTCGTTTTCGTCCTTGATCACAATATTTCCCCGTGCTATCACTATTATCATTAAAGAATCATTTTACTCGAGATTGTCAATAATAATTATTGTCATCATAATTATAATTCAGAAATTATTATAATTATTGATATGGGCCTGTATTTAAAACAAAAAGGAACATTGTGACATTTTTGTTTTAATTATAGTTATAATTCAGACGCAACTATTATGAATTTTGGCTTATTATGAATTTTTTTGCCCCTATTTTACTGGTTTACTGTTCCCCGGTATTATCATATTTTATTCACCAAATGCCAATAAATAAATAGTTTGAGACAACTGATTATTTTTTGTATAAAAGATTTTAATCGAAAATTTCGATGAAAAATGATTTCACTAACATCATTAATAACGTCAAGATAAGACAAAAAAGATAACCAGGCCCTAATCATGTGTGTGGTCAGCTCCATCGATAAAGAGTGTGTAAAAAGTGAGTATCGGATTTTAAACTGTAATATTGTTAAATATACTTAGGCTAATATTGAACGTTTTGCAAAATGAAATAAAATTATTAAGAATCAATATTTTTCAACAAAAAATCAATCAACACTAAAACAATACAAAAAGCAGTCATAGCATTTTAAAATATTTTTCGTGATACTCTACCGCCTTCTGTTTAATTGCATATCTCAGATCTCTTTGGCTTTTTGGTTTTCTTGTATCAACCTTTGTCTTTAGATATCCCCAAATAAAGAAATCCATTGGGGAAAGATTTGGAATAGTCACAGTCTGGCAATCCACTTTCTGTGGAATGGGGTCTGTAAGAAATTTCTGACTTCAAGTGAGTAATGAGCAGGTACATCTTGTTGGGAAAAATTAAACTTGATCTTCTTCTCGTACTTGTTATGTACTGTATCACTAAAATCAACAAAATCTTTATAAAAGAGTATTGGTAGGTTGATAGAAGAAAAAATCAAAAGTAAAAACAAAGTTTTGAGTTATTTTAAACAAAATTATTTTTAAAAAGAAATAAAACTTATTTTGACTTATTTTATTTTAATGAGCAATTTTACAACAAAAATGGAGTCAAAACCACACATGCTTCGAGAGCGCGTTGTAAATTTTATGAAATCAACAAATCAAATGGAAAAGTTTTCTACTTTACAGTAGAGAGAGTAACAAGATCTACCATTTATTCGATTTTGACAGCATGTCAAAAAATCTAAAAATTCGCCAAAATAATGTCCAAAAAGGGCTTTTGACAATCGCGACAATCAAAGTCAGCAGCAACTAGCCAAGAAATTCAATTGCTCGAAAGGTTATATCTGAAAATTTCTTAAGAAGCTTCAAATTCAATGTCGTAAGAAGCAGAAATCACAAGATTACACAATTCAGAATACACCAGCCATAAAATTTAAGGCTTACACTACATACTGCAATGAATAATAGGCGCACGATTTCGAAACGAATAAGAATTATAGGCTACAGAATCAAAACCGTAAATACATAGCTATATAGTAAACCTTTAAACATTCACATAGATAATTCAGTCAA
>JBBMKC010115714.1:0-16333 GCA_037834085.1 Bipalium vagum
TTAAAAAGAGGCACAATATAAAGAAACGTCAAATACACGGTGAATCAGGTTCAGTCGATCAAAATATTATTAACGCTAATATTATTATTATATATTAATATTATTAATATTATTATTATATATTACCTGTCTTAATTGACGTCATTAACAAATATAATCCAAATGATGTTTTCAACTTTGACGAAACTGGTCTATTTTATAGATGGAACCAGATAAAACTTTAAAAAAACTCTCGTCTTTAAAAATTGATAGCCCGATGTCTTTTGTAGAGTATATGATGGTTGACAGTGATGATTTCAACGATGAAAAATTGGATGAAACAAATGATAATACAGTAAGCAATAATGATGATACTGAGGATACAATTGAACCGGCCTTTGAATGGAGTATGAATGATCATACCTTTTTTTCTTAATAATGTTATTTCACCTTGAATATTATAAATAGCTTTCTTAAAAGTTGTACAAAATCAAACATTAATTTTAATGGAAATCTACCTTGAAATTTAGATAAATATAATTTTTTTCTTGTCTGAAATCCTTTATTATTTTTTGTTTCATCTTTTTTAATTTTATCAGGAATCCATCCAAATAATTCTCCATCATTATTTTTATCAATCATTATAAAATTAGTTATAGAATTTGATGGACCTAATTTTTGAATAGTTTCAACTTCTGTTGATCCTAATTTTAAAGTTGCATTTGAAAATAAATAAGGAAAAAAGTTATTTTGTAAAGTAATATTATCTTCTGGTTTTATTCCTTTTATTTCAATTTCATAAATAAAATAAGCTTCATATAAATTTAAAGGATTTGTTTTTGGTGTTATGGTAAATGTTAAATTTTCATTATCATTTAAATTTGTAATTGTTTCTGGATCTAATCTTACTTCATAATAATCTGTTTTCTCATATGCTGTTTTTCAATTATAGTAATTTTTATCGTAATTCAATACTTCTTCCATTTTTTTAAAGAAAAAAAATTTTTTTTAGAAAATATATTTACTTTCAAAAAGCTAAAGGTTCTATTTTTTTAGTCTCTAAATTTATAAAAAAATTATTATATTTTTGAAAACTGTATAAATAATCAAACTCTTCTTTTTCAATAAAATGTGATAACATTTTTGAATAAATTTGAAATTTATCAGTTTGAGAAATTTCAAATAAAATTTCTTATTGAACTTAATGGTAAATCAAAAAATGATTGAGATAAATATAATACTGAACATTTATTGTGTCTTCCTCTAGTAAAATACATTTTCATAATAGTTTGATTTTTTCATTTATTACATCAAAAATAATTAAATTTTTTAATTTTAAATTTTAATGTTACTCTAATTTCTCGGACTTTATAAGTGTAATTTTTTAATCAAATTTATATATTTTTTCATTTTTAAATATTTGACAAACTTCTTCTAATAATAATAATAAATTGGAAAATTTGGTCTTTCTATAATTTTATATCCTCCTCTAACAGTGTTTGCTGGGAACTCAAAAATTATATTTGTTTCTTACCATTAAAATATGATCCATTTACAACATTACAATCTACCATAATATTATTTATATTTGAAATATTAACTTTTTTAGAATAATGAATTCCTTCAGAATACACCTTAATTTCAAACTCTAAAAAATAGCTAGTGAATTATTGTGAGGAAAATGAACTTCACATCCTTTTGCTATTTTCATTATACAATTCCCTGAAACAGAATTTGGTTTAATTTTTATGTAATATTCTTTATCAATGGTTTTACCATTTGGACCTATAGTCGCTCCCAAAGCTTTTAAAGTTTTACCATATTTTAATTCATTTTCTATAACTTTTGATATTCAATTTCATAAGCACCGAGAGTTATTCTGATATTTTTTGTAACGGGTAAATTTTTACTATTTATTACTGTTATATTAATTCTATTATTATCTTCATTTATATTAAATATAGAATTATAAGTTTAAAAATAAACTAATCCCAGTTCATAATTTAAATTGGGATCAAGATTTAAAGTACCCATTTGTCCAGCTTCTTCACTTTTCCAATTTGTCCGAGGTGTCTCACAATTGTTGAATGGTGAACCTGAAGTTCTTTACAACTTCTCTTGTGGTTTTCCTTGAATCAGATTCGATGTCAGCCTCTAATTGATCATTTTCTACAGCTGATGGATGGTCACGACATTCTTTATCCTCCAGATTATAATTATTGTTTTCAAACTTTAAGAGCCAACGCTGAACTACTGTTTTGTTCACGCTTCCTATTCTTAAATATTTCGTGCTATTTCCGCAGCACTTCTGCCTAGCTTAAACTCATAAAAATATATTTTACTTAGTCCTTTTTCGACATCTAAAACATATACGACATGTAGTATTCATTTCTAAATAAATTATGAAATATTTAAATTTTACTTTAAATTATTATTTAATTAATGCTCTTAAACAAGTGAATAACAATTAGATTTTAAAAAGTGTATTGTTTAGTTAAAAATTGCTTTAGTTAAACAATGCAAAAAGATGCCTTATTTTTGCACCAATCTAATTTAACCATAATAAATCTTTTTAAAATCTTTCTTCTAATTTAAAATTTTTTGCTCCTAAATATATTTCATAATATTTATTTTGTGGAAGTTTATTTTCAATTTTATTTAATTCTAGATTGGATAGGTTATTTAAATCGTTTCTTTTGGTTTCCATTTTTTAAGAAAAAAATTGATTTTTTCAATCTTAAATTTTTTGATTTTTTTACTTTTTTTTAGTTATTGTTTAGTTATATTTTTAGTGATTTTTTTTAGTAATTTTTTTAAGAAAAAAATATTTTATTTTTATGCGACACAGCGTACTACTTTGGTAAACACGTTTTTGACGAACGAACGAGTATGTTTGCCGAGAGGCACGCATATGAGTGAGTGAGGAAAAAATGGGGGTATTTCTAATGTGTATTTCTAAATCAACTAACCATGTCTAAAGAATTTGAAGTAAGATTAAGCAGTATCTACTGTTCAAGCACAGGACGAAATTTTAAAAATATTCAGAGTTCAATAATAAATTTAATACAGTGTAGAATGTCAAGAAGATTTATGATGCAATCCTAATGCTGCCACATCTAAAAGAAAAGAACATAATCTGCGGAGGAACATGAATCGCAAAAGTCCTACTATGGTTCAGAGTTCCCAGGATCACATAAATTAAGATCCAGGTAAGTCAATGAGGTCGATTGCAAGAGAACTTGATATATCGGAAAAAACATTGTTGCGAAAGGTACGATATATAGGTCATATGCTATTAAAAGAGGACAGTTCTTGAATCAGAAAGAAAGAGATAGCGTTAGAAAAGAGATAGGAAACTTTTAGTAAAATTGTAAAATCTGAAAAAAGTCACTCTTTTTCTAATGAAAAGAACTTTCAGAAAAATCAGAAAGTAAACAGAAGAAATAATTGTCAATGTTCCAATAATTCTAAAAAAAAATTACGGCTATAGTCAAGGTCTTGAATGTTGTCAGCATTGAAGTGGATATCATGGAATCATATTTCTTCTCTCAAGACTTGAAGATAAACAGTGGTTTATACTTGGAAGTTTAGAGGGACGTCGTGTGCTATGGATGAAAAAAGTGATCAATGGGCGTAATTTTATATACCAACTTTATATAAAATAACTTTTTATATAATTTTATATTTATTCTCCGGCTAATGTTCCTGAGTTCTGGCTAAAGAATATTTATAGCTCACTGAACATTAATTCGTTAGGTTATTATGTGTGAAGTGCTTGCGAAAGAGATGTTAATAATGAGCCTCATTCGACTATTGGGTCTTTAAAAGTAAAGATTAGCAAAGTATTTATGTCAATGGATAAGGTTAACCTATTTATAGCTTGCTCCATATTTCGTGGTAGAGCTGAAGCAATTATTATATCAAGTATATTATTTATATAAGTATATTATTTGTTTGGTTTAACAATATTTTTATTTTCTTACGAAACCATAAAATTATTTTCCAATTTATCGTACGCATTCTGTATATATTTAGATTTAAATAATTCAAAATATTCAAACAAGACAATTTTACTCTGAAAATGGTACTTATATACAATTCTAGTCTTGTATTATTTTGTTATTTATTATTACCTTTTATTACTTATTTGGAAAAATCTATAAAATCATACTATATAAACATACGCACGTACATAAACAAAATCTTTTCAGATTGTCGATTTTCAATTCGATTATACTGACTGCACTGAATCTTTGGGAAATAGTTGTTCTAATTCCATATCAAATCGATCAAAAACAGTTAATTGCAATTGTCTACTAAATCTCAACATTATACATCCAATACCAGTAATATTTTCCGTTAATAAATGATATTTGAACTAAATGTAGGCCCCTGTCTTCTTTTACTATGAGCTTCAAAATTATTTCCAAAATCATCGAAACTTTCGATCATCAAGAGATTATAATCAGCTAAGTGGTGGAACTATGTCTAAGTTAAGCAAGGATTGTGAACCCATTAGATATGTTTCTTCTTACAATGATTTAGTATATGCTCCGTGTGGTTTGTTTGCAAATTCTCTTTTCAATGGTAACGGATAGATTTTATACAGTGATTTATAAAATAACTTATAAAAAGATACATTTCAGATCAGATTGGAATTGAAAAACAAATCGTTTATCATTCCATGGTCTAATAAAAATATAGCGTGGAGAACAGACAGAAATGTTCTTTTCGGTAAACCATCTACTTGGAAAAATACTGTAAAACCTCCAAATTGGAAAATGACAGCATTGGAACGTAACATAAATTCTTATTCGGGGGATGAAGAGCTAATAGTGTGGATGAAAGGAGGATTTTCATCTAGGTTTAAGAAGTTACACAGAATTCTGATTACAAAATCATTTCCGTTTAAAAATGGATTACCCAGTGGGAATTACACATTGCTTATTAATTATGGTAGGAAAATATAAAAGAAATTATTAAAAACTTATAATTTTAATAAAGATCACATTTAATTTTATTGTTATAATTTATATTAACCAACTTCCGAAAATGTTCCTAGTATAATAATACTCTTTACTCGACTAAATCTGCAAATAAAACAATACGAAAATCAATAACGTTTTAACATCTTTTGAAAATAATAATGTCCAATATTTGTCGGATGCTTTTATAAACTGAACTAAAATTAATACGTTGGGGTTTCTATATCCGAGACTTATTTGTTTTATTAAGTTAGATTGTAATGTGGCTCACCAACTTCTCTGAAAGAAGTGTAATTAATATGAGATTATGAAAAACCAAAATAACAATATCCTTTTTAAAAAGATATTTGCTTTATCACAAAATTATTTACAAATTTATGGATGCAACACCAACACGCTTTATTATATTATTATTATTATTATTATTATTATTATTATTTAGAAATATTATTATGATCCCTCTTGATTATCGAAAAATCGAAGAGTCCCTTTGTTTTTATTAAAAGTCTTACTCTAAACCCAAGAGTTAGTATAGATGTAAGAAATAGTAGGTGAAATAGTAAGAAAGAAAATAGAAGATTTGAAAAAGAATAGACAATGTAAAGAATTTTCTTTAATTGCCGAAGGTTGATTAATTATATTATTTATTGATTTTAATAATAATTTTTTGCTTTAATGCTAGCTTTAATTTTAATTCGTCTTTTGTTCTTTAAAATTGAAGATTGCTCTTTACCGAATTCTTTCGTAGTTTTGAGTCTTGTCTTTAATTTTTTTGTTTGATTTTATTACTGAAAACAGGGGTTTATATAGTCCTGTTTTCAGCCATTAACGTTTATGAATGGTTTAATTTTTTATTTACCAATTTTATCGCAATCTTTCTAATATTGTTAGCGATTGCAAGCGAATATTTATTTAAGCCAACTATGTCTTATATTTTATTTATTTTCGGTAAATATGCCTTTTTTCCATATTATCTAAGGAATATTTATGAATTTAATCAAAAAGAATAAAATAGGATTTATTATTTTTGTCACAAACAGAACTAAATTTTTCATGCACTAAAAAATATTATTTAATCACAAAGATGATAAACATATTTTACACTTGTGAAAACCTGTTCCCCGGCTTTTTGGAAAAAGAAATTTGGCACTCATATTCACAAGATTTCAATCCAATGGATTCTTCGTTTGGTCTATGTTGGAGCAAAAATATCAGTATTCAAATGCAATAACGTAGATTCCCTCAAAAGGGCTCTGATTCATGCATGGGATATAACAAAGGAACAATGTGCGACTATATTTGGGAATTTTCCGAAGCTTCTTAATTTATATATTGAATCCGGGTGAAGTAATTTTGGATATTTATTGTAATTTTTTCGTTTATAATTATTGTTATACTTTTCATAAATTATTATTACTGTTCAGACTAGTTGATTAAGTAGTTTATATTTTATTTATCCACTTTCAAAGTATTTAGAAAAAAATACGGGAACTTTTCATCATGTATACTGAAACCTACATAATTAAAATCAAACATTTTCCTTAGAGCAATTTTTAAAACAAAAAATTGACCGACAAAGCACCAATTGAATCATTAATATAGAAGGAAAAAAAACTACGAAATATTTATTTTCAATTATTTTAGCCTATCCAGTAAAAATTTTCAAAGGTCGAAAATCATTAATCATTTCTTCAACGGGAATACTAGGCGGGAAAAATAAGTTCAACTTTTATTTCCCCTTATTGCTCGGAACAATACACGTTATATTGGGAATCTTATTTATCAATTTAGATCGATTCACGGTGACACGGTAATCTAGTATTGGTAAATAACAACTTTACTACAAAATAATTAAGAGAAAATATTCAAAATCTGACAATTGAAATTGGCCAAATTCAAAGTAAAAGAAAAGCTACAACGGGTAAAAATATTTAATAAAAATAAAAAACTAACCAAAATATTTTGAAACAAATTTTCAACAAACAAATTCGATATTCACCGAAGCGCTACTGTACATGATATATAAAAATATAAAAATTTATAATACAAAATCTAACAGCGCTTTTTTAAAAGTACATTTGTAATTTGAGAATATTAATCTTCTATTCATACACGACAACAATAATAATGGTAATAATATTATTACTGTTATTATTACAGAGACACAGATAGGGATAAAAAGATAATAATAACAACAAAGCTATATGATATGATGAAAGCACTTAGTTCTCATAAATAATGTCTACGACATCACATTCTCCGTTACATTCAACAGATCGTACATGATATCGTCGAATTCATCATTATTCAGTGGAGAATCCATAAAATCTGTTAGCGGAGTTGCTGGAAGATTTAGTTCATTCAAATTGAAATGGTCCATTTTGTCTTCCTGACAATCTTCGTTGAAAGACTGAAACACAGAAGAAAGCTTTATTTAAAATAAACAGATATTACATAATATACAAATCAATAAAATAAATTTGTTTATCAGAGATTTATTATATGTAAAGTCAATTCTGAGGACTTTTGAAAAAAAAGCATTTATTTTAAAGACAACACATAATTATATTATACATATTTCCCATCGTTAGCTATAACATTGGTCCAAATTTCTGGTAACTTGTGAATGTCATTGTAAAAGAAATTTTCTTCATTAGACAAAATCCATTCATCGAGCCAAATATAAATTCACCATATTTGCAAAAGCGCTGTTCCGACAGTCCTAGGTCTCTCGATCTGAAAAAACGGAAATCTGATGGCGCCATGTCTGGCAAAAATGACTGTATTTGCTACACGAGGTCGAGCGTTGTCATGTAACAAAATAACTTTGCCATGTCTCTTGTTACATTCTGATCTTTTCTGAGTCAAAGCCATGTTAACTTGAATCAATTTTTGATCATAACGATTGGCGTTTACCATTATCTAATAACTCATAGAAGACAACAACTTTCTGGTCTCACTAGATACACAACAAAGCCTACTACGAATGAATATTTTTGTTTCAACCCATGATTTCTTGCGTATTTGATTATCAAAATAAATCCATTTTTCATCGATTATAACAATAGGATACAATAAACAACTTTCTTCGGTATCTTTCATTAAAAATTCACAGGTTGCTTTTCGTTTTTCCATACTCCTTTCATTTAGTTCATGAAGCATCCATTTTCCTTCGATTGAATTTTCCCATACCCAGAATAGTTGATTGGAAATGACGTGTTGAGACACATCAAGTTTGGTATGTCTCCTAATTCTGTATTTTTATATTTTTTGTTGACCTTGGAGTTTGTACCGCACCATGACCGCCGTCGCTTATTGTTTCATTTTTCATCCCCAGTTACAATACGCTTCAGAAATGGATCCAATGAATTCCATTTTAGGAAAGATTCGCATACCCCAATACGATCCAAAATGTTCTTTTCAGATAATGAATGAGGGATCCAAATATCCATCTTTTTTTTCATCCCAAGATTTTTCAAACGGTTCGCCACTGGGGAATGCTCAACGCCTAAATCCTGTGCAATTTCTCGCGTTGAGATATGCCGGTCTAATTAAATTACGACCAAGATTTGATCATCATCCGTTGTGATTGGACGTCTTTTGTGGGCACCATCTTCGAGACTGACATCCTCACAACGAAAGCGCGAAAACCATCTTTGGCAGGTAACACTGTTTATGGCTGAGTTACCATATACGCTGCATATTTCACGTCGCGCTACTGCCGCATTTACCCATTTTATTAAATAAAAAAAAACAAAACATGTCGATAATGCTGCTTCATATCAGCAGTTTTAATGGCTTTCTCCATCTTAAAAAATTATGATTAATCAATAATTTTTTTGCAATAAATTTCAAATACCTCCAACTATATAATGATATTATTTAAACAACTTTGTATTAATAATTATTTGAGAAAATTTTGTATAAACTTTATTATTTAAAAATAATGCAGAACTTATTCCACAACCCAATATAAAATATAATTAATAAACGTTGCCTTCATAATCTCTGCAAGGCCACGATCTAATTGGTAATTTTTTAGTTTTGAATCATTTCCTGACAAGAATTTAAATTTTTTTCTTGAATAAATGGTAATAATGATATTTCTCTTAAACACTTCCATACTTGACCGATTTCGATTAATATTACATGCTTTAATCAGTTTTAATTATCCAGTCCACTGCTACAGACATTAAGCAACGTCACATCGAATGATCAATAAAATGTAAAATGACACTCTCACACCAAACATGTCTCCTGTTTTTTTGTTTTTGCATATTAATGAAGTAGCTATATAATTAAATGTGTCTAAAAGTCTATTGGAGGTAATATTCTATTTGGTTTTTTGGAAGTAAGCAAGAGCAAAAAAAAGTGTAATAAGATAATCAAATATTATAACCAATCATATTATATTTTAACAAAAAACATTGTCAATAATTTTCATTTATTATTAAAAATCAATCTAAATATTATTATTTTATTAAAAATCAACATATATAATATTTTTTAATTAATTAAAAATCAACATATATAATATTTTTTAATTAATTAAAAATCAACATATATAATATTTTTTAATTAATTAAAAATCAACATATATAATATTTTTTAATTAATTAAAAATCAACATATATAATATTTTTTAATTAATTAAAAATAATATTTGATTGATTGAAAATCAGTGTTATTTTTATTTTTCAAATAATCGATCGAAATATTTTTTAGTTTACTGAAAATCAACCAAAAATCATTTTTAATCTTGTTGGTTTATTGTTTGGTAAAATGAATTGATAAAATATTGAAAACAGAGATATTAATACTCACCTCTAAAAAGAAATAATCGTCGTGTTTATTATGATTAGAGCTTTCCAATTCTAAAATTAATAAGTGAATAATTCACAGAAACAAAAAATCATTATTCAATTTAAAAAAATTTCAATGAAAATTATGTTATAAGAATTCAATTTTATCTGTTATCTATTTATAAATTATTTGACAAGAATATTTTATTAATTTTTTTATAAAAATAATTATTATTATAAGTAGTATTTGATTATACATATCGATCAAAAGTTTTTATTTGAAATAATTAACGATGAACCATGGATATCGATTTAATTAATCAAATTTAATATCATAATTAAAACTACTCGATTATTTACTTATAGGTGAAATATTTATTAATATTGATTAGTAATATTTTAACTGTTTTGTAATATAGAAGCTTTGTTTTGTCAAAATGTTTACCAAAAAATATTGTACAAAAAAATTCTCGGAAAAATTAAAATCGCATTTTTTTTCGCATTGTTTATCGAAGGTGAATCGAATTTTTAATTTTAGATAAATTTAAATTTATTATAAAAATTATTTTTTAATATAATCTTTTTGATTTATTTTTAGTTGTATATGAAAAAATTGCAAATTAGAACAATAATTTTCCATGAGTGGAAAAAGGTTTCTGCTCAAGGATGCTTGAATAAAATGAATTGATCTTTAGGCGATGAGATTGTCCACTGTCTATAGGTTTTTAGAAATTTCAAAGACGGAAAATTCAGATTGGAAGATGAAACACGTCATGGTCACCCAAAAGTAATGGATGATGCAGTTTTATTAAAACAAATCAAGCAAATCTGACAATTAGAACCGATAAATTGTCGAAATTACTCAACACAACAAATCAAATGATTAGAAATTATTTCCAGTGTGGGATAAGTGGGAACCACGATCGCTTAGTGAAAATAGAGTGAATTTTTGTAAACTACTTGACATGCTCGAAAGAAGATTTTTCCCGAGAATGGTAACTGCTAATGAGAAATGGGTGTATTATGAAAACGTATCTAGACGCAGATCATATAAAAATTCAGGTGGAGAACGTATAGCAGTAGCTAAACGTGATTTGATTCATAAGAAGGTATTAATGCGTATTTTTTTGGATATTAGGAGCTTTGTGTAAACAATTTCTGAAAAGTGGACAAACGCTTACTACAGAAGTATATATTCAACAATTAGATAAATTCAATTCAGTATTCAAAAATACTTGGCCTTCACATCTAATTAGAAAAGGAATAATCTTCCAACAAGATAACGCCAAGCCACATACGTCAAATTTAACTACTACCTATTTAGATGTTTGCAGAATAGTTTATCTGGCACTACATTCAAATTGAGTGATGAAACAATTTCACAGGTTTTCTTAATTCCAAGGATCATGAGATTTCTTTAAAGAAGGCATTTACAGGTTGTTGAAGCATTGGGAGCAAATAGTGAAAAACAATGGTGATATATATTTTAGACTAAGTAGTTTTTGTCATATTACTTGTAATTAATTAATTTTATTACATTTTTATTTTCCCGAGAACTTTTTTTGTTACCTGATATTAATCAAAGTCATAAATATGACTAATAAAAATAAAAATTTAAAATTTGATTATAATTAATCAATATTTAAAGTCAATAATTTCTAATGAATTATTTGATATAATTAATTTTATAATTAATTTAAATTAAAGTATAACATTTTTTAAAAATATAAAAACTATTTCATAATAAAATATTTATTTCATTCAACTCAACTATTAATATTTACCAGTATTGATTTATAAAGATGAATAATTAAACAAATTTGAATTTGAAATTTTATTCGATATCGTTTTTAGATGAATTTTTAATAGACAGATAAAATGTGTTATTATAATTTAACTTTATGTGTCACCGTGGTTTATATAACCAGAAAATCAATTCTATTTCCTGAAATATTAAACTCTTGATTAATCACAATTGATCTTTCATAATTTTTCAAATTTCTTTTATTCAAATTTTATTTATTCTAATTAAAATCAATTATTTCTATTTCAATACTGTTCGGACTGATAAATTAACAAAATTATTCCACAATAAAATGTTAAATCGATACAATGAAGAATTTTATATTTATAATTAATTTAATCATATTTAATAAGGATGTGTCAATAATAAATTCAGTGAAAAAGTGAAAGATAAATCAATTCTATATTGATTTGATTTTTAGAATTTAAACGAATTAATAAAAAAAATTAAGACAATAAAATCTATAAATAGTTTAAAAAAATAATTATTTTCCTTACATATATTAATATAATTTATTTTAATCAATTTATAAACTAATTTAATATATCAAAATAAATTAAATCAATAATAATAACAGTAATAATTACCATTATTAACAATTATAACAATTTTTATTGTTATTTATAAAGATGAAAAACAATAACAATAATTTCATACTCGTTGTTGTGGTCATGTCATCAAAATGGAAGTTGTTACTCAAATATGGAATGTCATTATTATTGTTGTTGTGATTGATGCTGTTAAATTTTGTAATATCATCAGACGACAATCGACAAGATCTAATAATTTTGAAAATTAAGACATAAACATCAATTTACATTATATATTTGATTTTAATTTAATCAATAATAGAAAAAGCTTCGTGATGACCATAAAGAAATTAAAACGAAAATCATTCCTAAGAAATTGATTTTATTTTTGACATTTATGTGAACTTAAAATTCTCATGAAATGATCGATTCGAGTAAACAAAATTTTATTATTTTTAAAATAAATGGATAAAATACATGTTTTTCTTTAATCAAATGTCGATATTTGATATATGTTTAGAAAATCAGTAGATTAGTGAATAATGATCGATTTTTTTGAATTTGGACGATTTTAATCACTCTTTCAATAATGTAACATATTAGGTGTGAAAATTAATTTCCATCGACTTAAAAAACGTTCATTTGAAAGTAACAAAACCTTTATTGCACTCAAAAAAATTTTCGTCGGTAGCCGTTATCTTGGACTATCTTTCAGGTAATAAATGGATTACTTGGTAGAAGAAATCTTGATCCTTAAAATAAAATCTACTGATCGATTCACATTTCATCTTCATAAGATTTAAACGCGTTTCCGTTATGTGCTGCTTGGAATCAGATAATACAATGTCTGATGATTATGACTGGTTTTTTACAATTTCTTTTACTTGTATTTCAAGATGTGACATCATGTAATTGTGTTGCAAAATAGTTTTTTGTTTCTTTGGGAATATTGTAGTCTCTTGGAACTTATTACTCTACTTAAATCCACTAATTGCTGTTAATATGGTTTACCAGTTACGGTTTCTGATTTTCTCAACAGATCGTAGTCCAAAATTCTCATTAGGTCCCACCAAATTCATAACAAAAATTTATTACTATTTGTCTATTTTAGATGTTGATGTTTCACCAGACATTCTTCTGATTTCTTCCTTCTTATATCACACCGGTTACAATTCAATACCAAAATAAATTCCTTGTAAGGTTTTCTTTATGTCTTTCGGCCAATTCACGCGTAACCATATACCTTGCTTTTGTATCATTCCAATTGCGCAAAAATTTTTATCAACAGTAGATCTGTTAACACTGTTTGTTTCATTTCTTTAAGGGTTTAGTGCTTGTTAGCCTTCATCGTCAAAAATGGCTTGAACGATTTGTCTTGTAAGCTGTTGGCGAAATCATTCTCTTCTTGCAGCTTTGAAAACCTCACTTTGTAATATTAATTTTCACAATATATAAAGATTTCTGCTATTGATTTCCTTAAAGAAACAGTAGTGTGATAAATTGAATTTATCCAATTTGTTAATTTTGTAAATTATTAGATATTATCTTTTAGTTTTTTTTTCGTCGATATACGTATGAATTAAATACTTTAGAAGAAAATACAGATTGGACTATAATTTTCGAAAAAAGGCTCGTTAATTCATAAAATCGATAATTTAATTATTACATTATAAATTACAAATATATCATGATTTGAGACACATGGAAAAATACATTTAGATGATAACTTGGATTACAGGTGTTGATTATTTATTTAAAATATTAATCAATATCCTTTACTGCATCAGAAAATTATTAATATTTCAAATTTTCCTTTATAATATATGTAATAATCATTTATCGCACTTGTCGAAATATTAAATAAATGATGTCAATTTTGAAATATTTAACAAATCGATAAGTTCACATCAAATCGGTTTTGGACCACGAAAAACGATTTTCTTAATTTTTTCCAAAATCTAATTAAAATAATTAATGATTATTAAAGTTATACACAGAGGTCGCAATAGTTAAAAAATGATAGGCAAATAAGAATTTATAAATAATACATATTTAAAAAACTGATTTCTTTCACAAAAAATCAATATAAAATCGTGAAAAAATTCAATTAAACTTTGATCACTTATTATCTTTTCATTTATTTTTCACAAAACATTTCAGCTGTTCAAACGATTTCATACAAAGTATAAGTTGGAAAAATCGTTCAGTAATCTAATCAATGCTTTAATAATTGATGGTATAATTATAAAGTAAATAAACTGAAAAAACCCTATACATAAATGGAGGAATTAATTGTTTAGTAAAGTAATTCTGAAAAAATACATTAAGGATGAGAAAAAATAAAATCTCCTAGAACGATCTCCTAAAAACTCATAAATTGCAAAAAATTTTAAAATATAATAAAAGTTAATTTTCAAATTGATTAACCATTAAATCTATCTCATTGATTTAAAAAAATAAAGTTAAATAATTTCTTCAAGTTCACAAAGATTTTACAAAGTGACAAATAATTGGCAAATTTCTTATTGATTATTACACAAATCTAAGCGGTTTCTTTCAATTTTAATCTGGGGTGTGTCAAACCCGTGATCAGACCGACATTTTTAGTGTTATATAGACCTGCAACCCGAGCAAAACGTTTGAACCCGTATGGGCTCAGTATTTTAAAATTAATGTAATATTCATATATTCATTTTTTAAACTATTAATTTTGAATTTTTTTATTTAATAGTTGTAAGTTAAGTAGTTATACTTGAGAAATAAAATGTATATTAAATATTCCAAAAAAAATTGTCTAAAAAATCAATTTATCAAAAGTTATTTTCAAATTCAAATATGAAAATTAAATTAATGACATTTTAATATTATTAATAAAATTTTTGACATGGAAGCTAAATCCAATTATAAATGAGAAACATATTTTAATTATTATTTTCTTCTGTAACAAACCAACTAAACCAATTTATTATTATTAATAAATTTTTTGACATGGAAGTTAAACAAAAGTCAGATGAAGAAGACGTAAGTCAATTAAGTCCGTTTTCACAATATAAAGATCTGTATTATGTCGAAATGGTAATGCTAAAGAAACAAGTAAGATAAGTCAGAGAGCTTTCATTAATCAGCAGAAAACCGGTACCAGCCCTATTACTATACACCTGAAATTCAATCTAGTGAACAATAATTTTTTATTTTTTAAGTACACGCTTTTTAAAAAACATTTTTGAACACGCAAATTTTTTTTATACTGCTAATACTGCTATCTTGAAACATGTTTCGATCTCTTCTTTCAGATCTTCTTCAGTCAATTTTCTTCTTCTTCGATGACTTTCTTCAAATGATATCACTATCATGATTTAAAAATATTATCTGCATTATTATTAGATAAAATTAAAAAAAACATTTTTTAATATTTAAAAATTTTTTTTAATTATTCTTTTTTTAATTTTAAAAATAATTATTATATATTAATATATAGATTATTAATTAATTATTATATTATATTAATTAAGGAAAACATTAATCATCCATTGATTTCTGCTTTCTCCTTTTTGTTTTGAGTTTTGTAGCTTTATAAATAATTATGAGAAAAATTCCGAAAAAGACCATATGGTATCATTTGACGTGTGCAGTTTATTTACGAACCATTCCTAGAATACATGAATAATATCCATCCTAATATAAAGTTCACTATGGAAAAGGAAAGTGAGAATAAGTTACCAATTCCTAGACGTTTTAGTTACAAAGGAAGAGCAAAATAATAGTTTGAAAACATCAGTATATAGAAAAAAAAACAGATACCGGCTTATACACAACAAATAACATCTATTGTGAGGAAAAGTATAAAAGCGGCCTAATGAAAGGATTAATACACCGAGCTTGGTCCTTAACATCAGATTATAAACAGATTGATCTAGAGCTGAATGAATTAAAGAGTTTACAAAAAATGCGTATCTAAATTGAAAAATTGAAAAGACGATAGAAGATACCGTAAATAAATTCATGAATAATAAAGAATGCAACGAGAAGAAAAACAAAGAGAAAAATGAATATAAGAAAATCATTAAAATTCCCTATTCAGAAGGATTCAAGGTGTTTAAAAGTAAAATATTACAGACAATAAATGAAGAAGGTCTAAAAGTAATATCTCTAACATCAAAAACGAAGAATTTTTAAAAAATCAAAACAGTGACTCCAAAACCAATGCAAGCTAATATCGTGTACAAATTCCAA
>JBBMKC010115825.1:0-16327 GCA_037834085.1 Bipalium vagum
ATTCATAAATTTATTTATTGTTTTAGTTTTTATTTGATTAAACAAAATTTTACGCTTTTCCAGTGGGCACCCTGTAGTTTATGGAATATGAAAAAATCAAAGAATCGCATTGTAATGCAATTTGAATTCCATTGGAAATCCAGCACGGCACAAACAGCTCGAAACATTAAAGATGTTTTGATGTTAGTGCGCCTAACCAAAGCACAATTAGTCGTTGGTTTACAAAATTCAAATCTGGTTATTTTGACCTGGCTAAACTGCCCGAGGAAGATATGAAACCAAGGTAAATAATGACAAATTGAAGGCTGTGGTAGAAAGAAACACATGCCAATCTACCACAGAATTAGCAGAAATATTCCATGTTTTAATTCCAACCATTTTGGATCATTTATGGTAAATAAATAAAGTAAAAAAACTTGATCGTTGGCTTCCTTATGAATTAATGGAAATCCATATGAACAAGGGTTTTGATGCATGTCTTTCTCTGGTGTTGCGGAACAGGAATGATCCATTTTGCATCGCATTGTTATATGTGATGAACAATCATAAGCGATATGTACAATGGCTACATGGAAGAAATGATGAATAATTTTTCAGAAAAACAACCAAGACTGTTCAAAAAAGATAAACCATTACTCCTTTATGACAACGCCCGCTCACACATTGCAAGGGGAGTGAAATTTAAAATACTAAAGATGAATTTAAAAACCTTTGATCATTCTCCTTATTCCCCAGACCTTGCACTACCGACTATTATTTTTTCATTAATTTGGATAACTCTTTACAATGAAAAAAATCCATTACCCAGAGGCTATCCAAATTGTCTTTATCCAATTCATTGAATGTCTGAAACCTGATTTTTTTGACAAAGGCATCTCGAACAAGGCAGAAGTAGTGTATATTTGCTGAAGGTGTTTACTTTTATTAAATAAATGGTTCATTGTCAAAGATTTCTTTAATAATGTTTATTATTAAATCTATGCATTTCGTACTTTATGACCTAATAGCTTTGGATAAGGATGATGTTCGTGTATCTTTTATGACTTTATCATGCTGATCCAAAATTGCTGTTCTTTCATTTCTATCATTCCAATAATTGATGAATTCGTTCAAATATATTCAAAATTTGGTGCCCAATTGGATTCAATCTAAAAAATTATTTTATCCCCTCGAAAAATTTTATGTTGCCAGATTTATGGGAGAAAGTCTTTTTTATCGAAAAAAATCCTTTGGCTTATTTTAGTGTGCCTATTTGTCATATAGTAAATATTAAAAATTAATGCATCCTTCACACAAGTCATGAATATTATTATTCAACATTAAGTTTTTAAAAAAAATTTTCTTATTAATCTTTTTCATTTTTTAAAATTTCAAATTAAATATTAAAATGTACAAAAATGATTTTAAAAGACGAACTTTCTTTATGAGCAAGCACTTTCCATAGTTTCTCCAACCGATTAATCTCAGTTGAATATGGTGACCAGGGAATAGGTTCAATTTTTCAGTTGTGGATCTGACCTTGTGACATAGGCAGCTATGTTGCTGGAGAATTAAATATTACCGCCGTATTCATTCAGGAAAGAAACGAAGTGACCAGTTGATTTACGTTGATATTCCCTTTGAATTTTCTTTCTAGAAACAAATATTAGAGTTGACTCCGATGGAAATTGAAATTTGTCCAAATCATAAAGAGCTACTTCTGGTATGCCTCTTCGATAGAACCAAATCCTCTTTTCTCAAATCGTATCAATAGTACGCAAAACCATATGACGCGTCTAGATTAATTTTCTTCCCCTCACTCAATATCAAATTTTTCTATTAATTTTCCCAATCCATTTTATCTTTAGCCCAAAAAACAATATTTAATCTCTATTAAATGAATGCAAGTGCTATAAAATAGTATCTCCAAGTAAATCACAAAAAAATAATAACACTGGTGAACAAAAATACTTTTGCACACCAGCTTTGGCAGCTCTTCGTATAATAATCTTCGACCAATCAGATCATTTACTCCCAAATCTGAGAGGTGATTCTTAATCATTCCTGTCAGGATAAGGAAAATAATTATATCTGTCCTACTCGAGTTCGACTGTGCCTA
Organism: Bipalium vagum; assembly: GCA_037834085.1. Taxonomy (NCBI): domain Eukaryota; kingdom Metazoa; phylum Platyhelminthes; order Tricladida; family Geoplanidae; genus Bipalium; species Bipalium vagum. The sequence continues at coordinate 2,099 of JBBMKC010115825.1, forward strand.
ATATAGAAAACAATTTTATTAATATTATTCTTACTAACCTCAGAGTACATGTCAAAATTTAATTGTCACATCTTCAGACAAAGATTTTTTAATAACTTTATTTGCAGGATATCTTTTTTATTATCGAATCCACCACTTAATTTTCTGATAATAAAACCAACTTAATTTCTTTCTGAAAATATTAATTATTGATTTTGTATCGATTCTAATTATTTAATCAATTATTGTGGTCTTCAATATACGAGTATTTTACAATTTAGCTTAATTTTTAAATTTTTAATGTAAGATCTGTAAATAGTGCATCATTTTAAAATTTATTTTTATAAATATCCTCCAACAACAAATACAAATAAAATATTCATAATTTACTGAACCTCGTCTTAATTTAGAATCCCCAGAATATATGATGAAAAGGAGGAAGATAATAGAATATATTTAAAAGAGCTTTATCTGTCTCTGTTTTACATTGTAACTCTGTTAGCGGAATTTATCGCCATCATTGTCCTGATATCAGATTTTCGCCATTGGAAATTTATGGCTTATGCAATAGTGCTAGCTCAAATCATTTTAGTGGTGCTCAGTATCACCTTCAACTATCGTACGTATATAGTCAGTAATCTATTCGCAATATCTCTCATGCTAAGAGATTGTCAACACATCAAATTTCTGGGATTTATGAATGTTATCGGCCTGTTGGTGTCGAATATGATGATTTGTCTGTTGATATTGTTGCTACCTGCCAAGTGTCAAAATTATGAGGCTGACTGCTTGAAAATTCTGGATGCGTACAATCTATTTTGTCTTGTCATAGTGGGTCAGAATTGCTTTTCATTATTGATCATGACACTTTTTGTGATCCGATGTAATAAGCTTAAGCTCTTGTCGTGGTATGGTCAGGTATTTGTTGCTATATCAATATAGTTACATTTTAACGTTTCTCAATCTTTTTATATATTAATACAATAATAGATAATAAAATGGAAAGAGAATAAAAAATAAATCATAAAATAATGATTTACGATTTGATTTTTTTTCTGAAATATTTTTATTTGAAAATAATTTAAATCATAATAATTACATATAAATATTTTGATTGGTCAAAAAAGAACCAATCACATTAATGGAAAAATAGTATGTGCATCATAAATAATTGTGTTAGGAAATTTTCTATATGAAAAAAGACTGAGCAGAAATTTTTAAAACCACAAAAGATCTTTAATTACCTACGATTCTGTAGATTTTCTCCAACGAATTCCTTGTCTTTCAAGTCCTCTAATGTTTTATCTTGTTGCAAACATCCACGTATTAAGTTGAACTTTATATAGATATCACAGCCGAAAATACATTTGAAAATGTTCTTTTTATGATTGCCGAAAGAATTACTTACATAAAACTTATTTAAATTGAACTATTTTCCGATCCACAGTGGAAAAAAGACTCAAGATCTGAATATTTGACTCTTAAGGATATATATTGACCGAACAGGTTACCTTTTTAATACAAAAAATATTACATTGTAAAAAAGGCCTCTTGTCTATGTCCTAGTTTATCATTCAGATTGTTCTAAGCAATAAAAGGTTTACAGAGTCTGAAACACAAAAAGAATGAATGGTGAGGAGTGCTTCTCAAATTCACAACTGTAGAAAAAATACAGTTCCAATATACACGTCTTCGTATAAAAATATTTTTTATAATTTTTATAATTAGTTTATTATAACAAAAAATGCTTTTCTTGAAGAAATAAAATAAAGTATCATTTCCATGGTAAGATAATTACCAGGAAAATACTTAGTCGATTCGATAATGTTAAGAAAAGTTTTAGAATAAAGGTATTTTGGAATAAAAAAGATGTTGATATGCACAATACCTTAACACCCTTAATTCTCTTATGCTGGTAGTAAGAAAGTTACTTCATCCAGGAATAATATAACAAAACATCGATGTCATAAAATTATAAAAAAAATTTGACGTTTCTCGAACAAATAAGAAATCAGTTAATTCAGTCTACCAAAAGCGATGTTGTCATCATTGATCCTTCCGAAATCTTCAATGAATCTCTGACGCAGATAAAGCGAATTTCACTTCCAATTACCACACTCAACCAATGTTCTCTTCAGAAAATCACCACCAATTTCTTCTTCTGACTTAGATAAACGAAACCTTCGGGAAATTTTCAGTTTAATAAATTACACCAATGGCGACCGTCAACATTTTCGGTGCAGTGAAGCATTTTAGTTTGGGCAAAATATTCGGTCGCCGTGGTGCCCAACATTGACAGGTTTCACTGAATAAGCAAACACCTTTCGTTTTCAAAATGTATCTGAAATTAATATTAATGAAAATAATTTTATTTATTTATTTATTATTTTGCTTTTGAAAATCGATCTCATGGTTTTAATGGAAATTTTGAAGCACATTGTGAAATATGTTACAATGATAATAGTTGTTTTTATTTATATTTATCATTTTATATTTATAATTGTCATGAAAAGATTATCGTAAACTTGTGGAATGACTCCAAAAAAGCAATAATACAATAAAACAAATTTCTTAGAACTCATTAAACATAAAAACTGATTTATAATTTTAAGTAATAAAATTATTTAATTGGTTGAAATTCGGTTTGGCCGCGTTTTGGTAAAGCGGTTTATTAAGACTGTATTAAAGCCATAATTTTTTATCTTTTTAATAAATTGTTATAGCTTTTGTTAATGAGGACGATTATTATTGATGGTAATTAAATCTATAAGAATTCGGCGACCAGAGCATTAAAAAAATCGATACAGCTTCTGAAGAATGCTGAGTCATTGCGATAATGCATTGTATTATTTCACTTTTAAAATAATTATAATTATTCCATTAAAACAAAATTGAGCCAAGCCGAATTTAATCCACTTAATTAATTACATAAAATAAATGCCCAAAAAATAAATAAAGCAAAATTTGATTGATTGTTTTTTTAATTTTTTTTTACAAAAATGAGATAATGTTTTTTTTAGAATATGTTGGAAGATTTCGATTTTCCCAAAGAGTACAAGAATGAGTTCAAGGATCAGATCATAAGCATCAGTGAGATATCGTTGACCAGCAGCTTTTTCTATGACAACAAGCAGTCCGTGAACCAAAGGAGCAGCCTGCTCGTGTATCTGAGACGGCGCCATCGTGAATTGTTGGAAAATTATCAAAAGCTTTTAATAATGAAATGAAAAAAAACACTGTTGTACAAAAAACTTATTTCATTGAGATTTTATAAAAAAAAATAAAGCAGCATGAATTTTTAAAATTACCGATTGTTTTATAAGGTGCTCTCCATCAGTGGAAATAAATATTATTTTTTATTTCAGATTCAAACGATTTTGATGGTACTTGGAGGACATCTGAAAAAATTAATTTTAAATAATATTATATAATCCAATCATTTTTCAGCAAAAGATCAATAAAAATTTGCGAAAAATTATTTCATTTTAATAAATTATTTATTTTTCAGTAAAGTTCTCATTTATGAGATGATTTTCTAAATACTGTTATACCTAATGTTATATCAGCACGGTTGCCATTTCAGTAATACGTTTCGTAAGGTATTACACGAGATATTACGTTTTATGTGAAATATTATTCTCTTCGTTCATTCATTCAAACAAATATTTTAAAAATATAAATAATTCATCTAGTCTTATGTGACTTACGTCATTATTTTATGTGATTACATAATTTTGCTGAGATAATTAATTTAATTTAATTATCACATATTAATTTTAATTTTAAATTCAAAATACTTCAATTATTTTTAATTTAATTTGTTTTAATCAGAATAATTTTAATCTATAAAAAATTGATAATAATTTCGGCTTCAAATTTTTAATGTTGAAATTTTTTTTGTTGCTATGTCAACCAAATTAAGTATTAATAAAACTAAAAAAATATCGATAACACATCTTAATTAATTGATTTCTATTGGTAAAATATTTATTTTAATTTAAGTGATTAACTGAGCCATTAAATATTGGAAAAAACGTACCGAAAACTTTATTCATATTAAAATATTTTTAAAAATATTAATTTATTATGAAAAAATTATTACTTTTATTATGAAAATTCCTTTTGTAAAAACTAACTTTAATGATAAACAATAGTTTTAATAAATTAAATTAAACAACATAAAATGGTTCGAACACCAACTCCTCCCTTAAGATCAATATTAACAGATAAATAGTAATTAATCCATTTATTTATTCACAGTTTTTGACCATGGATATCTCATATTTTAGCTCTTAAATCACTTTAAAGAGACCTTATCAATATTTTTGTTAAAAATGGATACCCGGAAAGCCTATTAAATTGAATGTTTTATCACTTCGAATACACGCCAAGTGCGGTTATCTCATTTCACATAGTTTGCCATCAAATGTGACGTGATGCACCCGTGATTATGTCACACCAAATCTCACATGCTCGAATAAATATGGCGCGCACAAATTGTGGTGCAGATGCAATGATGTCCATAGGTATGGGATTAGGAGCAATAGTAACAAAGAGACGTTTTTAAGTAGGACATCAAAATAATCCTGGTTTTTCGATATTATTAATGAACATCTTATATATTGTCCCTGGTTCAATGTGAGAAATTAGCAATAAAAGATGACCTAGATTAAGCCATGTTACATTTTCATTTTAATTTTTTAGGAAACTAATGTTGAAAACCATTAATATTTTTTTAAATAAATGCTTTTAAAAAAATTTTGTGATAAAATCTCTAAATATAGTAATAAGAAAATTTTAAAAAATTGGTAATCTTGTACTCGATGTACCTTGTATAAAAAATTTGACCAATCAAAATTTAGTTACATTTTTAGTTTGTCAAATTTTAAACTAAATTAATGAAGGTTAATCAAAGTTAATCCTCAGCCAAAAAAGGTCACTTTTTATACACGATATGTCAAAAGTATCAATTAACTGAAATGTATTTATTGAAAAGAGATTTTTTTGAACATTTTGAGATTATTGATTGACAATTATAAATATTGATATATTCATCATTCATACTAACAAAAGACAGGAACAGAACAAAAATAAATCCAGAGCATCGTTGTTCATTAATAATTATTTATATCCATCTAATTATATTGTATATCAAATCAACCATCTTTGTGAACACTTTAGACCAATTAAACGTTTTTTCTATTTTGCATATACAAAGTCATAAAAAGATGTAAAAATGTCATTTTTTTGATTGATTAAAATATATTCTTTATCCATTATATTAAAAATTGTAACAAAAAAGGATTTACTAAAAATAAATTTTTTATTAAATTATTATTGGCAAATAATGTCAACTTTTTATCTGATCCATTAATTTTCAGAGAAAAGAATTATTATTAATTAATTAAAACTGAACAATTAATAAAATCAAATAATGTTCATAGAATTGATTTTTGCACAATTGACCGAAACTTGTATTGTGATAAAATTCCGGAAAATATTCTTCAACAATTGTTTATTATCGATTGTTTTATCTTTTATCTATTTTTTCTACTTAATAAATTATTGAATAATAACAACAGTCGTAATTATCACAGTGGAAAAAGTAATTCCTGCAAATATTCGTCTTGAAAATTATCATTATTTTTATATTCTTTAAAAAATTTTAAATAATATTTTTTCATTAACCTCGGACATTTGACATGGGCCGTTAATCGTTAGAAAATCTCCATAATTTTTTAAAATAAATTAAAACAAAGTTTTCTTGAATGAACTCTCTTTTTGTATAGACTTCATTTCGAATCCACGAAACCAAATAAAACATTTTGTTTTGAAAGGGTCATTTTAATAAATTTGATAAAAAATCACATCCCAAACCAACCTCACCCTATCTGAAACAAAATCGAGAGGACAAAAACATGACACGTTTTCCAAAAAGTCAGAAGAAACGTCAGTGAGATTAGGTATTTGTGCACTGAGCTTCTTAAAAAGTTGTATCTTTCATCATTTATGCACATTAGAGACCAGTCTGAGTTTAATAAACCTTCTTTCAATTTGATTCAACGACCTCTCACCTAAAAGAAACAAATTTTTTTTGGTACATTTTAACAAAAAAAGATTTTTAATCATTAATTTGATGAAACTTCGAAAATTCTCCTAGCGCCTTTTTATGGGGAACTCGGTGTTTTAATTTATATAAACATTCTTAAGAACAAAATATATCTAAAGAAATTATTTCAATCATTTTAATATGTTCTATTAAGCCTTTTATTAAATTATTTAATTTTGAATTAATTATTGATATTAAAATCAATAAAAATTTAACAAAAAATTGATAAATTACGATTAAATTAAATCATTGATTTATTAATCTGAAAACAAAAGTTAAAATATTTTTATTCCAATCTTTAAATAAAAAATAATCTTTTACGATTTTATTAAATAACTGACGCTATTTTATAGTAAAATATATTTTAAAATGAATTTATTATTATTATTATTATTATTATTATTATTATTTATTAATAAAAATTCCTGTTAGTGTCATATTAATTAAAATATTATTGAATAACTTGTTGGGTCCACCCAACAGCAATTCAAATGGGCATTGAGAAAAGCATCACAAGGAAGATCAGTAGGATAATAATATTAATATTAATTATTAAATATTTTAAATTTTGGAAAAGTTTTATTGACAGACTGAATTCATACTCATTTAGTTGAATTTAGTTAACAAACTTAAAACAAAATGGAGAGTAATTATAACATTTTTATTCAGTTCTCCATTTTAAGTGCATTATATACCAAAAATAGATTCTGGGTCGATTTACAATAATAGATAAAATCTAAGCTTTTTTTCTAAATTATTACCAAACCAAAAAATCAATAGAAGTGATATATAATAAAAAACTGTCGAAACACATGTGCAAATTTTACAATTTGCAGTCGAAATCGACCACCTTGCTTAATATCAACATATATTAAAATCCAGATAACTATCACCATTCTAATCAATGAAAATATATCGTTTAATATCACCCAGTTTTATATCATAATGCGTTTAATGTCAAAAAATTTTAAAAAAATATTATTATTGGGCAAAAATACAAAAATGAATACATGTTACTGAAAAAAAAATCTATAGTGATGAGTAATTTTGATAATGATGAAGAAAGATTGGTGAGTCATTGACATTAAAAAAATCAACTCAGAAAAAGAAAAAATCAGGAGAATTATGTTTTCTTAAAATTATCATATAATTTTACAAAAATTTAATGGCCGTAAAAAATATGAAAAATGTTTAAAATTTGGAAAAATAATTTTTGAAATTGTGACATAAAAGACATTGGGTCTTTGGATAAGTTTTAAGAAAAATTTCTATTCCAACTCAAAAAATAAAGCATTGTAATTAAAGGTTGAAATTCGTTCTAGAATCCGTAACTTCTTAATCATATATTTTTATTTACGAAATGTTAAAGAATATTCAATTTCCTTTCCAAACACTTTCCAAAGACCAAAGGATTGACTCATAATAGCCATTGGAGAGTCAAGCTAGGCAGTTCTTTAACGATCTTCATTTAAATAAGATCAGAAATCACTACGATTTGAACGAGGTAATGAAAGACTATTATAATCGATACTGTCAGGCATTCATTGAAGATTGAAAAAATTAGTGAATATTTGTTAACGAGATACCACAACTTCAGTAAGACACTTATTACTTAAAATTGATTGTATAACACATTTTTTAAAATTCGATAAATTGCAGATAGAACATATTGCAGATAGTATATATACGTTTAAAACCGACCATTTACAATGGTCATGTACACAATTGAACTTTCTGAACTTAATCTTCCCAATTGTCCTTGTTACATTTTCCAGGAAATTTTTATCTCCGATCTCAGTGAGATTGACAAAACAAAGCCTATAATTACTGTTCCCTCCATCAAGTCCTTTTAAGGAGTTATTAAATAAAAACAAATAGTAATAAATGTATTTGTAAAATAAATCAACTAAAGTTATCACGACCGTCGAACTAAAATTAAACCCCCACAAACAGTACTAAATCATAGACCAAGACAAAATCCTTTATAAAATAGTGTCAAGTATTTATTTTAAAGAAAATCAATATTTTTTATAAAAAAATAAAATCACAAATTTATTTACAAAAGAAAGATAGTTTTGAAATCACCGGGTATTGAGGAATTGTTGTCTGACGACAAAGGAAACCACAGAGGAGAAAGAAAGAAATCAAAATGAGACCATTATCAGTAGGAGCACGATATTTCCCAACGTAAAGGTCAAAGTTCCGAAAACCATTAGCACCAGTAAATTGCCCAACTGGTCTGTACAAACTGTCTGTACGGTCTCCATATAGAATCGGGACAGTTCATTGCACGGAATAATTCGCGACAGAGTGTCTTCCTCGAAAATCTTCACCAATCTGTCCACATAGAACCGAATCGGCTTGACAAAGGATTCCAACAGATCAGAGAAAAACTTCTGTCCATCTGCTTTGACGAATTTCTGAACGTTGTCCAACACGATAAGCAACTCATCGACAAATGTCCGGAAAACGTCGGTGAGCTCAATCAGTTCGCGTAACTGTACATCGTTTTTGCGCAGTATGGAAACCGCTGCTTTCACCGACGACGAAGAGGACGTGGTGGCGTTCGATTTCTGGAGAAGTTCAAAGCACTGTTCAAATAAAATGTTTTCAAAATCCAACCGCTGCTCGAGCTCTTCTGAAAAGTATTTGTTCCGTCGATAATTCAAAGTGTTAATAGTCTTCGATAGCTTATCAAAGGAAAACGGTCGCTCGGTGTCTTTTGGTAGGTGGTGCATCAATTCAATGATATGCCCTTTCGATCCGAAGACCTTTTTGGCAACGTCAATCACAGCGTCGTAATTGTCGGTCAAGGATTGATTGATTCGAGTTACGGTTGGCTGGAGAATATCATTGAGGAAATAGTCGGAAAATATGATGGCCGTCGTATTTACAGGTCGATAAAGCTTGAGGCTGGGCAAAAGAATTCGTTTGGCAGCACACTGTCGAATGACCGTTGTCAGGATACCGCGAGGATTTTTGATGTTCAATCGCGGAATCTGGAGAATTTTCAGTGGAACATTTTCCGCGAGAAAATATCGACTTTTCTCATCCAAAAACGAATCGATAAATTGATCGGCGATGGTCGATGAATCGTTTACGTCGGCCAAATATCGACAGACTTCCGTTTGAGAGTTCAACAAAACCGATGTGACCGTAACCAAGACGATGAGCACAATGGAACCAAAACAGTAAGTCAAAAAATTCGACAGGTCCCAGGACAACCGACAACAACGAATCTGATTGCGACCAGGCTGAAACTTTCTCGTGGACTGTTTGTGTCTTACTTTCCAATTGAGAACGACACTACACGTAACGCACGAAAGAAAGACCACATTCAGAAAAACAAAAACGTAGAGCGCTATTTTCGAGTACTTTTTCAGAGCGTAAAGATGTCGAGAAATCAATGGTTCGTTTTGCGACAGCAGCTTGGACAAGATTCCGCCCAACTGTTCCACGATAAGTTGATCCAGTCTTCCGTCCAAAATTCGAATTCCTTCGTCGTAAAACTCGATGGGACTCTTGAGATATTTATCCAGATGAAAAGCAACGGACGCATTTTTGAGGATGGGTAAAACTTTGCCAAAAGTTACCACAAATTTCCTATTGATCAAATCTCGGAACGAGTAAAACTTTCTCATTTTCTCCAGCTCTTGGAAAAAGGCTTGGCAGTCATCGCTGTACAATTGACAAAGGGTACGAGTCTTCAACAAATCGATATGACATGTTTTGGGCAGTTTTATCAATGTATGTCGCATTTCAAAGGAAGAATTGGCGAAGAGAGCTGATTTTTCTAACATATTCATCATTGAATTACTTTTTTCCAATAAATCGATAGAAAAATCAATTTTATTTCCATTTCCATCAATCGTTTTGTTGGCTATTTTTATCATATCTGTCAAGATTTTGTCGACCAGAGAAAAGAGATCGTATTTTTTTATTTGCAACGTTTCAATGAATGATCTTTTTGTGTTCCTGGCACTAAGAGAGATCTGGTAGATGATCTGTTTCGAGTAATGGTCCCGCATGTTTTCTATTTTGTTGATATCGCTATGTATTTCCGATAACTGGACAAAAACCATCAACCCACTTATTATGCAAAATCCTAACAGAATGGGAACTAAGAGCCTGAACCGGCGCATAAACGTATAACGATATCCTCTGATGTTTTGTACAAATAAAAATATGGCAATGAATGTGAAAATTGGAAATGAAATCAAATAGATATTTATCAGCCAGCTTGACAGCATCACTTTCAACATATCATTAACGCTGGAAAGATATCGAAATAGGCCACCGTTTGAGTTCGATTGCAAGTTGAGCGACATTTCAATAACTTTTTTCTGCCACATTTTTCTGCTGGATAATCTGGTAAAATATATTCGAAAAATAAAATAATCTCAAATATACATATGCAGTAAAACTCTGTCGGAATAAAAACGAAATTTTAAGAATGATTCAGATAATTCAAAACTATATTATATGGCGTTTAAAGCACACAATAAACATGCAAAACTGGTGTTATGTAATCACTGGTTAAAATTATTTAAGTATATATAGGAATAAAAATATCTGAAGATAAGAAAAATTTCAAGCCGCAACAATAATTTGAATGGATAATATTTGAGATATTTTCCGAAAAAATATATTAAAAATATCTTAAATTTGCTATTAGAAAAATTAAATAATTAAATTACCATTTTAAATTTGTGAATTAATAATTGATTATTGAAACAAACTTAATTAAAATATGAAATCGATATAATTAATTGGTAATGATTTTTTTATTAATTTTTTTAATCCAATTATAAAATGTTAATAAAGAAGTCAATTTTATTTTAGAAATTTGTATTTTTATTGGAAACAGCAGTAGCTTAATAATTAAAATTAGATTTTATTTGTAATGAGACTTAATTTATTAGGAAAAGGTACTCGTCATAATATATGATTTCTTTTCTTATAGATTCGCTGATGTTATTGAAATCTGTTGCTAGAGGCATTTTGGATTAATTTAAATACAGTTGAACCGCTTAATATCGTGTCATCTGTTCAACAGAAAACAGTGATAATAAACGGGACATCGGTTAATATCATGTTTCGGGATAATAACCAATATAAGGTTAATGTTGTTTTTTGAAACTAACTGATAATGACAAGAAAAATTACAAAAGGAACACAGTTTTATTAAGACATCTGAAACCACGTGTCAAGTGTTAACTGGTGCGTTTTCGTGGCATTTTTCAAAATTGTTTGACTAATTTGATTCTCTATTTGATTAAAGTGTTTCCAATCCGATAATCCACTCTTTGAAAAAAATGTTTGAATATTTTCTAAAGATTTTAAAGATACTTGTTTGGTGATATTTGTTGTAGAAATTTCTAAGTCTGAGTCGTTGTCATCAGACACATTTTCAGCAGTCTTACCCTTCTTTTCTAGAATAGCTGCTACAATATCTGCATCGTCTAATAGTTCTACGGACACTATAGCTCGATCAATATTAAAATAATTTTCAAAATTAAAGTCCAGGTCATTTGTATTAAATGTACTTGCATCATCTGGTATTATCTCGTCTTGCACCAATGCACCAGCGTCTTAAAGCCTTATCAAAATTTTGAGCTTTACTTGACGGCTGCCTTTTACAGTTAGTATTGCTGGAAGTGCCTAATTTCACTAATTTATCCTTATTTTTAAATATCTTACTGTTCATGAATCAACATTAAATTTCTTTGAAAATGCTGTTGAGATCCACAGTAAAACTGGTGAAAAACCGGACAGATCCAACACAAAATCCAAAGAAAAAGATATCAGAGAACGCTGACGAACCTCAGTTGCCGATGGAGAGTGATGACAGCTCCCCGAAATTAGTCATCGATATTGGAAACATTTGATTTACATTTCACATTTGAATTTGAATTTTATTTTACATTTTATATTTGAAGTGATTTTAATATTCATGAAAAGGCTTCGTAAGGCCTACTATCTTTATTTTTATATTTCTGAAAAAAGAATGTGATTTATATTTTATGCTGTAAAAAATAATATTTAAATAATTAATAAAGTTATAAATAATAATCATTTTAAAATAAAATAAAAGTTAAATTAAATATGTAAAACGTGGAGTTAGATATTAATTAAAATATTAACTCACATGGTTATTCATTATTATTATAAATATTATTATTATTATGAAAATAAAATAATTTACTATAAATAAATAATGTGAAAGTAGGGTTACTAAATAGAGTAAGTTCTATAGCATAAGAACTTACTTAAAATAGCAACCAACTACGCAAATTCTAGTATTAGTAAAAAAAACCCACTTAAAATAGAAATCGCCCACACAAAAATTTATTATTATTAAGTTAAAATAGAGCCAATGAGAAACTCTAGAATGTAGAAAACCGGAGTATATAAACTCTTGGTTTTCACATTCAAAATGCCCTTAATAAACCTGAGAATACGCTTACAGATAGTCAAATTAAAGATACTTTTAAGACACCGGTAATAATAATAAGTAAGGAATTTTTATTAATTTCAAAAGTGTTTAACCGATCGAGTTAAACTTAAATAATTAATTAATTAACATTTATTTAGTGATAGAAGGAAATTCTTCTCATCACTAACTTTTTAAGATTTTCTTTATTCTTTTTATTGTCCTCTCGCTAATTCGATTTAGCAGCGCTCTAGGCGACAGAATACACATTTTTGTTATCAGGACTTTTTTGACTATCGTAAAGTCAAGAAGATATTTTATTAATTAATTAGTTGTTTGTAATTTTGAATATTATTTGATCGATTGAATAGATTTCCATCCTTGCATTTGTGATAACAAATATAAGTTATTTTGTCAATCGATTTGTTTATTCGTGAGTTTTCTTTTATTTACACTAACTTCGAGAAAGTTGGTAAGCCCAGTTGTAAGCTCCCTTGTAACAGTTTTGCTTGCGACTTTAACCGTTACACTGCTGAAAAAAATATTTTTCTCGAAATTATTACAGGACGCAATATGTTCTCTTTTCCATGTGTAATGTCTGTACGTTTTCTTTTTTCAGTCATTTTAAGACTAAAATCATAAATTATTTAATAAATTAACAAAAGAAAAGATGATAAACTTTCACGACTTCATTAAGTAAAAATTTTTCTAAATATGTATTATTAACACAATAAGTAAACAGGTGATATAATCAGGTTTCACTACATAAACTCTAGCACATTTTCGTGATTTTATCCCGTATTTTGATATTAACCGAAGTGATATAAAATAGTTTAATACATTAAATTTACATATGATTGACAAATTTTTTTCAGTGCACCATGATATTATCCGACGTGATGTTTAACGGGTTCCACTACATATATACATTATTGGGTTTCTCCGCCTCTGTCATATTTCAACAGAGGTAAATTGTTCTAATTTTTCAGACATAGAGTTAAGATGATTTCTAACTTTTCTCTTTAACTCATCATTGCTTACATATTTCAAAAATTGTTCCACTAATTTTAAGTTTCGATAGTTTATTTGAGTTCGAAAATTAGATCAACACTTTTTTCTCAGATTTCTAATCTCTTGTGTCCTTGAAGAAGCACAGTTCGTGCTCTAAAGGATTTTTGATTATTAATGTTAGGGGAAAGATAGACCGAGAGAGGATTTAAAAAGTTTATTTGCTAATAAAATTAGAGGGTTTACCTTTTGACTGTTTTTTCTTAAACCCGTTAATAAATCATTTACCAAAGTTTGACAAAGATTTTAATTGCAAAATGAAAACCGTTACCTAACAAAGTTTTATCATTTTTAATTTAAAACGAATTTGAACTTAGAACACTAAAGAGTAATTGTCTAAAAAGGTATTGTAAGTAAAAAAGTTTAAAAATTATAACTAGTCGATGTTCCTTCGTGTACTGTACTGAGAGGAAAATGTGTTTACAGTGGTGGGTAGAAATTTTGGTCTTGTTGGATGTGCTAACATGCATACAAGCAACCAAATGATCTTATTAGGGTGAGCCATAATAACTCGCGTTTTTTTACAAATTTTCTTTACATAGAAACATTATAAGTATATTAAATTTTAAATATCTAATTAATGTTTAATTTATATGTAGATTAATATATTGATTGTTTAAATATTAAAAACGTTTATTTA
>JBBMKC010115934.1:0-16327 GCA_037834085.1 Bipalium vagum
TTATCATTTGTATATATAAATAAATTTTTTGTATAGCGTTTCTATTTCATTGGCCACAACTGTATATATATATATATTATTCCATATGGATATTCCTTAAGAAACTAATACAACAAATGAAAATATAAAATTTGATTGAAGGGAAAATGAAAACAAAATAAACGAATAAAAATTGCATCGAAAATAAAAATATGTACAAAAATTAAAATAAAAATAATCGGATTTTAGGCATCGTTTTTCAATCATAAATAAAAGCACTAATCTTGGAAATTGACAATAAGATACTTAAGTAATACATCAATAATAATAATAATAATAATGTGTAAAACAACTATTTATTGTTATTTCAATATTTTTATTACCTCGTCAAGAATTTCGGATATATCCTGTTCCAATACTTGTTTTGTTGCATTCGATTCCTCGGGCAGTATTTTATTTAAAATCACTGATGTCTCACTATTGATTAAAGGTTGAGTAATTATTTTTTCCACTTCTTTATTCTGGCGACCCCATAAATAATCCCACCAACCACTCGCTTGTGGAGCCTGATTAAACGTTTCATTCTAACAGCTTAAAATAAAACCAAATTTCGGTTTAAAATCAAACCCGAGTTATTTCTCGACTTTTCCGATTGACTCTTTCCATTGCCACCTCTCGTAGATATACTAAGCTGTCAAAGTCTAATTCCGAATCTAATTGGTTTTGAAAATCCAATTCGTTAGAGCTGTCTTTGTTCAACAAATATTCTTCATAACATTGCACATATTTAACAAGATTTCTTGCTCGTTCGACCAATGCTTTACCCTTACAGTCATCTCGAATATGCTCCGATATTGCAAATTTCCACCATTCTTTGGGCCTGGGTATAAATTTTGTAAAGCAACAGTATAATTAGCAAAATTATTTGAAAAAAATTATTCAAATTAAAACGATAATTGCTAATTAAATCGAAATAAATATTTTAGACCAGTTTTAATATCCTATCCTTTTAGCATTGTGAATGAAATTTTTTGAATGAAGTATATTCCAATATTTTTCAAGTTTAAAAATCATTAATCCTAAATAACTTGAAAATTTCAATAATTAATTAGACTTCACCATTTAATTAAAAAACTATTTTATAAAATTAACTTTAATATCAAAAATTAAACCTTTTATTGCCAGTTTCCAGACAATCAAATAAATCAATATCTTAACGTCGAGTTGAGTTATGAGAAAAAACCATTTTATCACTTCAAAAATATAACATTATTCCAATAAAAATTATTAGTTATTAATAAGTAATTTTTGTTGTAATTTAAAAATGAAAAATAATAAAACGCTATGTTTCATTTTTATCGAGTTCATCATTTTCAATATCGAAGTCTTGTTTTAATAAACTGAAATGCAAAAATGATTATTTTTAGTTTTATATAATCAAAGTTAATAATTATATTTGATTTAAAACCAAACAATGTAATTGAAAACAAATAATTAGGCTGAAAAGAATTTAAAAATATCTATAATAAAAATATTAAAACGAACGCCTCCATTATGGATAATTGTGGTCTATACTTCATGTGATGTTTTAAACAATCAAACCGTTCTATTTCATCTGAAAGGCAGGTCGCAACTCTGAATTGAGCCTGGGATAAACTAACTTCAACCAATTTCATTTTTAAATGAAGAGAAATTCTTGGCATATCGGTCATCGGGAAGGTGTTTAAATTTCTTTTCATTATGCCATTTAACGATATAGGTTTCACTATAAAATCACACTCTGTTAATTTTCCTATCTAAACAATATATGTCATATTTCTAAGACACATTAAAATGAAAATTTCTTTTACTTTTTGCTGAAGTAATACTTTAATATTTTCTGAACACACATCTTCACAACAATTTTGGCTGTGTGGCTCTAAATAAATACTGACTCCACTAAGCTCTACTTGTTTGTTTACCACGTCCATTTCTGTTTTTAACTCACTTTTGGATTCCTGGTGAAATGTGAATTCAATTTTGCATATTTACATAAAAAATAACGTAGAAATATAAAAATTTAATTAATAATTTTGAGATAAATTCATTTCAAATATTAATTTTTTTTAAAGATTCCCTTTTAAAGTCGATAAAATAAAATTCCCACTGTAGTCATATGAAGAAAGATTTAAGCAATTGTGTATAAATTTATGATAATTATTAATAATGTTCAGATGATTAATTTTATTCACATTTCGAGAAATACTTTTACTTTAATCATTTGAAGACTAACAAAAAATTCACAAGAGTTTCATTATGATGATTTTCGTATCTTTAGTAAGAAAAATGATTAATTAATTATACTACTACTAATAATTATTATTGTAATTATAATAACAATAATAATATATAATTATTGGATCAAAAAGTTGAAAATGAAGATTTTCTAACGAAAGAGACACTTCGTTTTTTGGCATTGATTTAAATGTTTTGATTTAAAATATGAAGTAATTTTCAAATTTTAAACAACTGTTTTAAGGATTCTTAAAAATTGTAAATTTTGAACGTTCAGATCCACTGAAAATTATTTGAAGGTGCATAATTGAAAATATAAAACAGGCAGAACAAAAATCGACATTGGTAAATTAATTACACTTAAATCAACAAGTAGTGATCGCTTAAGAACGGCCGGAAAGAAATTTTATCATATGAATTGAATAAACGAAGCACATGATAGCGAAGTCTTTGCAACGCATAATTCCTGAGATGGAAGAGCTGATTTATTTACAATCTTTAACGAGAAAAATCGTTGGTAAATCCAGAGCAACGGCAATCACAATGTTTAGTTGACTTAAAAAGGTTCTTTGTATCATGAGATGCAGAAAATTTTTTCATAACTTTTACAAAATATATAATTGATTAAACTAAGTCGTTCTGCTTAAACAAATCCACAGTAAGTAGAGCAAAAAATTAGTCAGTTTACTGAAAGACATGTGGAAAAACAGTAAAACAAAAATGAAACTCAGCCCAACATGGTTAAATCTTCAGAAAAATATACGATCCGAATCACGCCTTCTCAAATTTGATGCTAATAAAAGGTCTGAAGAAAGGATCACGTCGTATTTTTCTGTTATCAGTTCACAGGTTAGAAAGTGATGGCAATTATATTCAGTATAACATTTTTTAAACCCGTTTTTAATATAATTATCTTCATTTTTTTCTTTGAAGACAATAAATATTTCAATGGTGAAATATTTATAGAATTTCTCATTTCAAATTTATCGAAATTTATATTTTTTACAGGAAAATACTTTATTACCAAAATTTGATTTTAACTCTTATTTTTAAGAATTTAATATTAAAAAAATAATTTTTGATTAAATTAAAAATTGTCTTACCCATTCAAAATCCGAGCTTTTCATTGAAAATTCATCAATAATAAGACCAGTGGAAAAAATTTGTGATGGAATAGTTAAATTGTCTTCATATCTAATGTGAACATTTCTGACTTCAATTTGTATATTGCGTAATATTCGATATCCAAGTGATGCAACATAGGATAACCACTGTCTTGATTCAGATTTTTCATTATTTAATTGATGGGCAATTTTCTGTTTCACAATGATAATTATCTTAATTAATTATTTACACCATCGTAAATACTTTACGCCATTTTGCTTCCAAAGAATTCAAGAGCAACTGTTTCATCATATCTTCGTTTTTGAATATTTTTTCTGAAATCTTCCAATTGCTATTTGGTACGGCTACAATGGAAATGTCCTCAATCATGATTGCCCAGGCTTGAGAGCGAAATCGAGTATATGGTATACGCAGTGTAATCCGTCCAATAAGACCTAGAATTGAAATCAAAGTTAATAAAGTTAAAATCGAGATCAAAAAAATTATTAGTATTAGTTAACTAATAGTTCATGATTGAAATTTTCAAACAATTTCCTTACTTTCTCCTTAAATTGGTTCGCTTTACGTGCAATATACAAGAATGTTACCAGTTAGTATATATTGTGAGAAATAAAAAATAATTATAAAAAATCATAAGTGATAGGTTCAATAAGCAGCAGAGCTAATGTATAAAATTTATTATTTGTAAAAACCATGAAAAAACCTTAAGAAATTTCCGACATTCTGAAAGAAAAATTATCCACATCATTGGAAAAGAAGGAAAAAATTAATATTCTCTAGTACTAACATTAGACATTGTCCACAGCATTATCCAAATCTTGATTAATTGAAATTGTGCTCAAAATTTGTACAAATGTTATTAAAATATGAAAAACAGAAAATGGCCTAAAATACTTTAAAAATTATGATTGTAATAATAAAATTATTTCAAATACTATAGGAGATAAAAATCTAGTAATCGTTCAGAATCATACAATCCTCAGATGAGTGAAACTTTCAAAAGCCAAAGTCATAAAAAATCTAAAATTGAACAAAACTCATGGGATCATCTAATCAGTGCTGAAATTTTTCAAACTAAGCGGAGATTATTTGAAATGAAGATGAAAAACAGATTCTATTTTTTTATTTGCATATCTCAATAATCATAAACCAATGTATGTGTAAAAGTTAAAGACCATGGCAAGACAATTTTTCAAAATATTCTGTTCAAGACTTTCAGAAACTTTTCAATGATCTTGTGAATTATTTGAAATTTGTGATTAGTGAGAATGGCAATTACAGTGAAAAATTAAACTCCCATATTTTGCTTGTTTATTTATATTGTTAAATATAAATTTATTATAGCGAATTTTTCTTTTTCAGGACTGCTACTTTATTAATGAATCGATATTATTATGAAATGATAAAAATGAAAGACCTAAGTGAATCCCGTTATCTTATGAGAAAACCATAAATTTATTCCTTGCTTATTTTATAATTATCGTATTGAATCGAATTTCAATATGCGATTAAAAACTCAATTCCACTTAAATTAAAACAGAAAACTGTCTAATTTTTTCAGTTTCTTTAAAGGTATTTAAATGAAAAAAAAATCGTTTCTAGAGATTTTCTAAAATATAAGATAAACTGTGTAATATATAGCCAAATATATTAGAAATATAAATGGAACAAATAAAAGGACAAACAGCCAACCTGACTTCACAAGTATAGGCCATTCCAATAAATTTTCGAGAACACTTTTTTTCAGAGCAAGATTGTCCAGTCGAATATCACCTGAAAACTCAATAAACCAACTTTTATCAAAAAAACAGAACCTTTGAATATTCCTGTTTTCACATTTTGACTGCTAAAATTCTCGACATATTTACCGATGATTTTGTCGAGAAGATAAGTAATTATCTGATTGATCATTTTTCCCACTTCTAGAAAATTTATTGAATTAATATTTCAACATCAATAATAACATAATATTTTTGTCTATGATTAAACAATTTTCTATGAATAAAAAAAATTTAATAAAAGAGAAATCTCCAAAATAAGTTTTATTTACACAGACACACGCATTAGTTGAGCAATTATTTCTTGTTAAAATCCTGAGAATCTAAAAGCTTATTCTGATCTAAATCTTTAAGACTCAAACCAAGTTGATCCAAATCGCTGCGTAGGCATCTAGTTTAAGTAAAAAATATGAAATATATAACTTTATTTTCTTTACTTTAAGTAAGTTTCTAGTTTATCAGTACAAGGGTCGTTCTTGTCACCAGACAAGAATTTCGGAAAGAAATCCGAAAAACACGAATCATAGATTTTTTTATGCTCATTACAAGTTTTACTAAAGCTTGGCATATGTTTTTGAGCCGCTAAATTTGAAGGCTTTTTGTCTGCCTAAAATTAGAAGATCATTATTTCTATTATAATTATTATTATCAAAGATTATAGTCTACTAATCAAACAGCACTGTTGTGATAATCAAAATCCAAAAATACAAGACAGGAACATAGAAAAACATTTATTTCTTTACACAAAAACACAAAATACAGTCTACTTTAATTGACCTTGGCAATGATATCTAAATAAAAGTTTTTCGTTAATATAACATTAAAAAGTTATATAAATTGATGAATGAGAATGAAAAGCCTCATTTAGAAGTTAAAAGTTTTCCTTAAGTTACAGTTCACCAATATTTAGTGATATTAATAAATCAATAGAATTAAAAGATATTAATCTAACAGATTATTTTTTTTATAAAATTTGGTTCTCTTGAATAATTCAAACGATTATTGCTTTAAAATAACAAAAGACCTTCCATTATTCTATCAAAGAATTACTTTGATAAAAATAACGGATTTTATTTATGAGGAGCATGTTATATGATATACTTTAGATATTAATTTAAAAATGGTTTCTACTTAGTATAGTACTTACAAACTAAAGTAGCTAATTCAACTTTCAATGTGAAAAACAAGTTTTATTTATGCATGACTGAAAATTTATAAAAAATGTTTACTATCAGATTTTTAAAGTTTCTATTATTTCTGAGCTTACGTTTTAAACAATTGTAATAAATAAAAATATAACTGTTCAATACTACAAGAAAAGCAAAGATTTATAATAATGTTGTGAAAATTTAAATACTAATTTCATTAGGTTAAAAAAATCATACTAAATATCATTCATTGTCGGCAATTTTCTGAAAGATTTTTTAAGTGATTCATTTTTTTTCCTTGATAATCTCTTTTCGTTGTTACTGACCGTGCTGCAAAAATTTTTTCTAGTAAAAGAGTGTTTTATAAAAGACTTACATTTTGTCCCATTTATCCTTTGATTCTGCAGACACTGTTGGGGTCTTAGATAACTCAATACAAGTCCTAATTGCGTGTCGAATACGATTTAGACAATCTGCTTGGTTAAGCATCTGCATTCTTGTTTTATCTGATTCAATTATGAAATAACTATCTTTAGTTATCCGATGAAATTCCTGTTATTGATATAAATTCTTTAATTTATAAAAATAAATACAGATTTCATAAAATTATTTTTAATGTCTTCAGGAATCCAATTGACAGACGGCACGTGGAATCTTATTTGCACTTTCGAGTTATCTGTATTTTTTATAAAAGGCAACAAATATATAAAAATGATACTTTTATTAACATGTTGTCCACCAGGCTTCCCGGATCTCATATACTTAATTTGTAAGTCATCTATAATAAGTTATAATACTAATAGTTGAGCAATTGCATACTTATGTTTATTTCTCCAAAAGCATCCTTATTTAAAAATTATTATTTAGAATTCTATTATATATTTCACCTTTAAATTTTCTATTTGCTGTGTTTTGCTATTTTCATGATATTCCTCAACTGACTTCGAAATATCACTTTTATAAGATAACTGTCTATTAATGATTATATTTGAATTCAAAAAGATATTTCTAAATGTTAATAATCCACAGAACTTCATTTTAAAGAATTAAACATAAAAAATATTTTAAATTTTAAATTTTACTTAATTTTTAAAACAACTACTAATTATACATTAATTAAGTTTTATAAATGATTTTATGAAATTCATAGAATTTTGGAATAATTTTGATTTTTGCCTTTAATAATTATATTAATTTATTCTTACCTTTATAATATTAAATATAAGTGTAATTGTCACCATTATTTTTTCACATTTAATTCCAGATTTTTTTGAATAAAAAATGTGGCATCAAAGTATTCAAGCCAAACTCTCATTCACCATACTTATCTGGTCTATATAATGCACTCGAGTTAGTGAGAGTTTCTCTTATAGTTTCATCGCTTCTTAAATTTGTTTTTCTTTAAGATTTGTGTTTATTCATTGGTTAAATTAGATTTTCACATATGAAATGTCAGTATTTAGAAATCTTATTGATTGAACTTCGATATCATTGCAGCTGTGAATTTTAATTTAAAATTTATGAATTTAATATTTCTTATGTTATACAATCTTTTTAGAATCCAGACTTATGGAGAAATTTTTTCAATAGCGGAGCAATTAATGGAAGCACAACGACCTCAATAGCAACCTCTTTCGTTAAGTTTTTTAACATACTTCAAAGTTACAAAAGTAAACCTAAAAATTAATATTACTTCATTTAAAATGTGAATATTTAAACTGATTTCTTATTTTTAAATTTTTATATTGTGCATAATTTAAATTTTTAATTAATTGTAAATTTAATCATAATATTTATTTAATTTAATTTAAATATTTATTTTAAAATAATTTTTATTATAATGGCACAATATATTAATTTATTAAGAATGGAAAATTTGTTTAGGTATTATTGTTTTAAAAAGCATTTAAATATATATATTTTTCGTACTATGACCGATTTTGTTGATATCACAGCTAACATGAAACAAAAACAAAAAGCTGTGACTATCAAATGAAATCCCTTTTTAAAAACTAATATAAGTCATGTAATAATTATTATATAAAAATTTATTTATATATCAATTTGAAATCTAAAATCTGAATAATCGTTAGATAATATTAGTTTTAATATATTTTTTAGTTTATATATATATATGAATTTTATTAGATAATTTTAGATCATATAGAATTTAAAATAAAAATACTGAAATGCGAACTATTTTTATGAGTAGAAATTGAAGCATAATGCAACAAAAGTTTTTCGCATTTGGAGTTGAGTAGAGAGAAAATGAGCATTAAAGACCACACGCAAAAATAATTTGCTTTTGATTTTCTTCAATTTTATGAATACCAAAGATCGAATAAATCCAAATTTGGTTTTAATTTTTTACGCCTTACGAATACTGAATATTGAATATTAAATACTCCAATACCACAATATTAAATACCGAATATTGAACATTGAATAGAGTTATACTTCATTTCCATACCACTATCAATTTTTTTCAAATTATCATTGATTAATAATTTTTTGAATTTCAAATTTTAATTAAATTTATGATTTATTGATTTTTTAAATTTCAACCAAATTTAGTTTTGATTGTTTTCATTTTTCATGATTTTTATAAATTTTCAATTGTATGAATTTCATAATTTATGATTGAAACACAAAACTCATCAATCCATCATTTTATTTTTTTAAAGATAGATGAAAATTGTTTTTGTGAAGTTTGTAATAAAATTATTTGAAAATATAATAAGAGTAAGCATTTAGATACTGTTGGGTTAGCCAAGGACACATCCTTGCTAACCCTTGTAAAAGTAGAAGTATGGTAGAGACCGCAAGGGTCAGAAATAAATTAATAATAATAATAAATTAATAATAATAATAAATTAATAATAATAATAGTTAATTAATTAATTAAAAAGTACATCCAAAAAAAATGGGCAATTAATTATTTCCAAAAAAGGATCTAATCTTGACAATGGCGAACTTAAATTGCCAAGATTAGATCAGGGTCCGCAAGGAGGGACCGATTTAGAATAATCAAGCTAAAAAGGGAATTGAGATTCCCCATTGATAAAGCTGGTCTACGATTGATTGATTGTCTGATCAGAATAGTATATAAGGAGTTGGATTGAGAAGTGAGATTGAGAACTGCTGCATTTATTTTGAGTATTATTGTTTTTTGTCAGAAGAACCATTCTTATTGTTTGCGGAAGACTATTATTAATGTCAGAAGAAGAATCGTTATTATTATTTGGAATTTGCCATTGCTTTTGAAATCGTAATTTATATTGATATATATTATGAGACAGGAGATCACGGCGGGTCCTGTGCGGTTAGGGGGTTTCTGAGCGGACCGGATTGGGCTCAGCTAACCACCCTTTGGACCTGTGTTCACCAATGGTGAGAATATATCTAAATTTTATTCATTTGTTTTTTTTTATCTTAACATTTTATTATTTGATTATTGATTATTATTATTATTATTATTTGATTTTCAGTGTGACAATATTTGATTTTTCTCTTTGTGTAAGAACACTTGTTTTCAGACATTCATTGGTTATTTGACACTTTTCGTTTGTATTGTTATTTTACAATAAAGGGTTGTTCATAATTGTTTGATTCATTAATTTGCGTACACGTATAGGCTAAGTAAAGGGGTCAGTAATTTTGCGAGCTAAGTGTTACGACAGGGTTCATAGTGAGTTAATATCGTAACAATTTTGTAAAATTTTTTTAAGAATACCTGAATCCAAGTACTAGACAAAATAGTTTGACTGGGGCAAAGATTACAATAGACAATGACCCCGAAAATAAAATTCTTGTCTATTGAAGCCCCCGAAGTAATGGACTGGTCTTCTAGTAGTTCTGTTGTTATCTCATATAAAATCTATGGTCAATAGTCAAGCGTAGCGTAGACATAAGAAAACAGACAAATCTTGAACAATGGAATAAGATTTATTTGGACATCTTAGATAATTTAGTAAACACGATGGCGTTTATTGATTCCAAAGGAGAAAGAATTAATTATTAAATATATTAATAATATATTTGTGCCTTTGAGTGTAATATTTATATCTTGTACATATTTAGTTTTTATTCATAATTCGTCAATAAAAAGTATAAATACTGAGGACAAAGACTTTTGTACTCAACTGTATATATGGAAAATGAAGACAAAGTGAATACTTAAAAATATTCAGGTTGTTATGTAAATTGTGATATTTTGGATGTTTATTGATCATGATTTTTTTGCCATTAAACTTTTTGATGGTGTCTTGTAGGAAAGTGCTGTTTCGTCACAATTAAAAATGACAGCAGCTCTGTATCCTTTCATTTTAGTCTTGAAACTTTGATAAAATTCATTGAAATCGTTTCTTTTTATATTATTTGATTCTATAGATAAAATCTTTAGTGTAATTCTATGGTTTTCTGTAAATGATTGCAACCGACCATTAGACGCACAAAATGTGTTGTTTCCCACTTCTTTCACCAAATGCAAATCTTGAGCTTTTAAAATTCGCTCATTATAAATTCCGCCACAAGCTTCAATAAACTGAATTTTTCGAACCGACTTTGATTAATATTGTCATATTTACTTTTAATGAAATTCCTCAATCTATTAATATTAATTTGGGCCGCTTCCATAATTGTATCCTCTGACTTAAAATAATTTGCTGATTTATCTGATATATTCATGTTGAATTGTCTTGAAAAATTTGATGCCACTTTTACAAAAGAAATGCCTTTATTCTATTCCATATAATTGATAATTTCTATTTTCTGCTGGATACTTACACTGGAATTTTTCTTTTTTGTATTACAATGGTTAGACATTTGCCTGCTGAAAATGTTTATTGTAACATATTTAATTCGCATTTAATAAAAATTAATGTATATAATTTATAATTTACCAAAATTTGATAACGTTCGCTGTAAAATAAATAACTGTCAAGTAATTTGAATTGAAATTCTCAATGAAATAATGAAATATTACATTCAAACAAATTTGAAAATCGGAAAAAGTCAGGTTTCTTGACAAAAATGATCATAAATATTTTTTACGGAAAAATAGGCAGGGTTGAAAAATAGACAGGTTTGATTGTATTTAATTTTAATTTGATAATGATAAATTTATTCAAAAATGATATATTTTCATATACACAAACAAAAAAGTGATAATTAATAAATTTATATCAAACTATAAAAATATTTTAAAAAGTTATCAGAGTACCTTAAAAATATTTATCTATGATATAAAGTTTATCTCGACTAATAAATTACTTTTCAATTTTTTTTAATTTTATTATTATTATTGATATTATTATTATTATTGTTATCATAATTATTATTAATTTAGTTTTTAAAATTTATTTTATTCAACAAAATTCCGATAATTTTTCTTTCTTTTTGAGTAGATAACTTTTCCACCATTCGAAATTTTAAACCTCTTCATTAATTAATAAAAATAACCTCCAGAAATATTATCTTTTCGGATTTTCTGAAATTGATTAAATTATAAATAATCTTCGCTTGACACTTCTTGTTATTCAAGGATTATCAGGAGTTAATAATTCAATCAATATAAGTTCACTATTTATATTTATTGGTTTATTGATTTATTTATTATAATAGAAAATTTTTAGTTAAAATAAATTGCAAAAATCGATATTTTAAATATTTTTAGTTCCATTTTTAATTTTATATTATTGATATTATATTATTTATAAAATTACCAATTGATTTTATGAAAAAGTATTTATATAACACGTTAAAAGTTTTTTTGTCAAAAATCATTCATATTTACATATAGGTAAATACCGCATTTATTTATTAGCCTAAACTTTAATTTTTATTTATTTCTATTACAAAAATCACAAAAGCTAAGCAGATCTCAATATCGTATATTGTGATGAAAATTATAAAAAAAAGTTATTATACAATTATATATTTATTTATAAAATAAATACAGTTCTTAGTTGATTTAATATTTTCATTATTTTAGTTCTTCTTAAAAATGAAAGTTAAAGTTTTATAATAATTATAACTAGGGCAAACTTTTTTTTGACTTTTTATTATTTTTGCCATACTTATGATGATTGGTTTGAGAATGAATATTTGCTTTATCATATTTAATATTATTACTAAAACTTAGAATTATTACAGTTAATTTAATTTAATAATTTTTAATTAAAAAATTAATTAATTAAAAATTATTTGCGATAGGTTTATTTAATTTTTATAAAATATCTTTGTGTTCACAGATATTTTATGCAATTCGATGAACGATTATTAAGAGTCTGGACCTTTCCAGTTGAGAGACTGAAAGAAAAAAGAAATGATAACAGAAAAGAAATACTGCCTAGAAATTGATATAAGTAGAAAAGAATGTGCCAGCATTGATCAATCGAAAATGGCCGTCCGCACATAGCAAAGCAAACCACGGATAAGCTGAAAACCCTAAATTATAAAATTCTGCCTCATTCACCGTACTCGCCCGATCTCTCTCAAACTGATTTCCATGTATTCAAACATTTACAAAATTATTTGAATGGGAAAAGATTTAAGAACGAAGAGTTGCTGAAAAGGGAATTTCCAAAGTTCATGGTCTCCAAATCAACCGGATTCTATCGTATAGGAATGGAAAATCTACCAATTGCTTGGCAAAAGTCTGTAAACGCTATTTTTTGTTATTTTAATCAAAAAATATTTTGTTACGGCCGACTTATGCTGTTTTAATATGAATGCACAGAAAACGTTCAAAACTTTCTGAACAAGCCAATATTTTAATATCGTAATAATATTTTCAAATATTTATTTTATTATTAAATCTCAATTATTAAAACAAGTAAAATAAATAATCTTTTCATCATTACATTAGTATAATAATATTTATTAGTGTTATTAAATTAAATGAAATCATTAATAATATTATTTTCGCCATGCTTTTGATGATTGGCTGGAGTGTAAATATCTGCTTTATAATATTTAATATTATTACTAAACCTTAGAATTTATATATTTTATTTTATTTAATAATTTCTAAATAAAAATTAATTAATTACAAATATTTTTGCGATAGGTTTATTTAACTTTTATAAAATATCTTTGTGTTCACAGATTTTTATGAAACTTGATGAACATTTATTGAGAGTCTGGACCTTTCCAATTGAAAGACCTTATTGTGAAGTTTAGTATTATTTGTGAAAAGTATTTCTGGTCTATCTTCAGGTTTTAATTCTATTGGAAAAAATAATGGAAAAAGCCAGGTCAATATTCGATGAAATCTGAATTGTTGTTCAAGTTTTAGATATGATAGAGTTAAATGCTCTTAAAAGGTTCCATTTATCTTGTTTCAACTCAAAATATTTTTGTTCAAAGAGGGACTCTCCCTTTCTGAGTGATAAATCTAAATGGAGTAATTATAAAATAAAACAAAATAAATATTTTTGGTTCATTATTTGTGAGGATTTGCCTTTCCGACAACAACCCCCACATTTGGCTTGGAAAGTATTTTTAATAATATTTAGCAATTTTTCTTGATTTTCAACGTAGTTTTATTAAAAATAATTTTTTCATTTTATATATTTCATTGTTTAAATCTTTGTTTATTGTGAACATAAAGTGGTATATTTTTTTTAATTTGGGGAATTTTAAATTTATTATTTTTTTTATTAAAAGTTTAAATTTTCTAAACGAACTATTTTGTTTTTTTTATTTTTAATAATTAGATAATGTTCTTAGTTTTCTATAGAAATATAAAATTCAAGTTTGTTTTAATTGAATTTTAATTTAATTATAAACAATTTTTATTTACAAATCAATAAAATAAAAAAAATGAAATCAGTTTCCATTAATATTTATTTTTGCTAAAAACGTAACACATAAAAAGACTGCACTAAACTTTTAATTAATAAGAGCAGTTATTATTAATAATTAATTAAAAATTAATAAATTGTTTATTTATTTTATTACTAGAAAAAATAGAAAATTAAGAGTTAAAATTACAGTACATTCTCTGGTTCCGTATTCCTAAAGAAATAATTATGAATTGGAGAACATTTATTTAACTTTGCGTTTATCTGAAACTGACTTTCAGAATTAAAATTTACAGACTTACTTGTTTGAAGATGTCAATAGGAGGATTAATTTTTTTCCTTTTTATTAATAATTTAATGATTTTTTCTGGTCAAATCCAAAAAGGAAAAATGGATAAAGTTTTGGCTTTAAATTTTCAATTTATTTTATATAGTAATTA
This sequence comes from Bipalium vagum, assembly GCA_037834085.1. Lineage (NCBI taxonomy): Eukaryota > Metazoa > Platyhelminthes > Tricladida > Geoplanidae > Bipalium > Bipalium vagum. The sequence goes on from JBBMKC010115934.1 coordinate 14,550, forward strand.
TCTGTGGAAAGAGATATTTTAATTGCTAAATTCAGCTCACTTTTCATTTTTTGATTTTTATTCAGAATCATTTACACTGGACATTTTTTATAACATTATCTTCTATTATTTTCTTTATTATTATTATTATAAATATTCTTAACTTCATTAGATTTCTTTTAAATTTATTAAAAATACAGATTAAAATAATAATAATAATAATAACATTTTATTTATAAAATAAATTTTTCGTACACAAGGCTCATAAATTAAATAAACAAGCACAAGTGCCATAGATATAATCAACCAGCATGGATTTTTGATAAATTTCATTCAGCGTAATAATTGATTTGTTTATAAAATTAACAAAATATCCAAAAAATCAAGAGATCCAATAATCAGCGCCTTTTTAAAAATAGCTGTAATAAAGAAATCTTATTCATTTGTTTAAATAGAATATTTGAATATATATTATTTATGCATTTTTCAAAGAAAACCTATTCTGATATTTTTAACGATATCTTATTTTTATCCTTTTTTAGTTTGCTGTTTATATACAAAATAAGCAACATTTGAGCGAGAGGTTTTTTCCTTTTGTTATAAAATATCTACAGCAGAAACTCACAGAGTCCTTGTCAGGGCATACGGGGACAATGCACTATCAAAAGCCGGTTGCAAAAGGTGGTTAGCCTTTTCGAAAGGTTGAATTTATGATGGAAGATAAAAAATACCCAGGAAAAAAGAAATTGTTGGAAAATCCGTGCCAAACTCAAACTGATCTTGCTAAGTCATTAAATGCTTCTAAATCTTCATTTAGTCGAAGTCTAAAACCCATGGAAAAAGTATAAATAGTTGAAGATGGGTAGCACATGAGCTCTAGATGAAAGATGTAAAGTCACAAGTGAAATTCTGCTTGTTAGACAAAAAAGAAAAAGTTTCCTGCTCCGAATTATTAAGAGTGACGAAAAGTGAATTTCTTTCAAAAATCTTAAACGCAGAAAAACAATTTGCGATCCCAAACAGCCCTTCAAAGCAACCCAAAAAGAAGCATCCATTGGAAAAGGCTCTCCAAAGCATTTGGTGGCACCAAAAGGGTTGCTAATGAGTTTCTAATGCAAAGTAAAACGGTTACAGGGAAAATGTACCGATAACAATTAATAATAATACTTCTGATCCAGACCATGGGCGAACAAAGACCAGGAGTAATTTTGGTGCATGAAAGCACCTGGTCATACGTCAACAAACGAGTCCTGGAAACGTTAGAGTTGCTTCAATAGGAAGTGCTGCTCCATATGGCCAATTCACCAGATTGAACCTCTTTGACTCTAATCAGTTTTGGTCGATGGCACAATCAAATTTAGTCAGAAATAGCAATAAAAATTAAATCATTGAAAAGTTATTATTTAATATTTATTATCCAGAGACTTAATTTATTTACTCTTATTTGTCAAATATTCTTTTTCCAAATATTTTCCTTTCTTTCATTTCATTTAATGAATCTTGTTTTTTTAATGATTAATAATATTAATAATAATTTTAGAATTATATATTATAAATTGGAAATATAAATTTGAACTTTCTAATTATTTTTTTTACACATTAAAATTTTTATTTTAAAAATAAACATTTAAATATTTTTTTTTTCATTTAAAATTGTATTATGTAATATTGAGATAAAATAGTTAAAATAATAAATAAATAATATATTTCAAATAATGTTTAAGAATTAATATAATTTTTTAAAATAATTAAATCAAGTGATTATACATTGCCGGAAATAAGTTATATGTCCACATAAC